>JADKLZ010072519.1:0-10311 GCA_021533235.1 Biomphalaria straminea | reverse complement strand
ATAATAAAAGAAAACTTTCCATTATTATGACATGCTTAAAAAAAAAAGACTTTAAAAGAAAATCTAGTGATGGCGAGTTCGAACAAAATGTTTTTTTCATGATGAAATGCACTACAAAAAAGATCAAATTTTACATTGTCTTGCTGATGTATCTGTATAAGAAATGATTAATTGGGCAAGTGTAAGTATTCCATTGACAATGTTTTAAAAGCAGAATTTCCCATCTTTAGCTGATTACCTTTTATAATTAAGAAGTTTAATTAGTAAGCATTATAAACACCTGAACTAAGAGGGAAAGTAGGACTGGGTAAAGAATGAGTCAGATCTAATGGAGAGGAAAATTATGTAGATTGAAAACTGGGCACAGAGACTGGTTAAAAATATAGTACAAGCTTTTAACAGCTGTGCTTAGTTTAATTATTTCAGTCTCAATTGCTTTTCTATTTTTTCTTCAAGCACCTGAATGTGGTAAAACTTGATAATTGGGCTAAATATTTATTAAAGGGGTTTCGTGAAAAAAGAAAAGCTACATTTTTTTAAAATTATTGATGTAAACTCTTGCTAATCAACTCTATCTGATGCAATAACATGAAAACATTCTGCTTTGATCTTCTTACTGCTTACAGTGCTACTGTATATATTTGAAAAAACTTAGTTGTTTTTTTTTTTTTGTTTGTTAGTCTAATAGGTATTTTAGAAAAAATATTTTCTTGCATAATAATGTTTGGATTTAATTTTAGCTTAAACTATTTCTGAACTTCTTTAGATGATGTCTCACGCATGGCACGGTTATGAGAAGTATGGCTGGGGTGCCAACGAGCATCGACCAATCAGCTTAAAAGCTCACTCTGGCAGCATTTTTGGAGCCGGTGAGCTTGGGGCCACCATTGTGGATGCTCTTGACACTTTGTACATTATGGAGCTGGATGAAGAGTTCAAGAAGGCACGGGACTGGGTGGCACTCAATTTAAACTTTGACATGGTAAATTGTTGATGTTGTTCAAATGAAGTTTTCCATCTTGTTTTGCTTAAAGTTATTAATATTAAAATGACCAGTCCTTACAGTTTAACCTCTGTCGTTGTCCTTTCAGTAAGTATTATTAATTTCAAAGGGCACCTTAATTCCTGAGGGAACACGAGAGCTGGATTCTATACAAAGTTCTAGTCTTACTTATTTGCAATATCTAAATTTGTAGTGTACTTCACATAGCATCATCATCAATCCCTCTACTTGCATCATAGGGGGCTGTTACGGTTCTCTGTATCAAATCCCCCCGCCCCCTTCCTAATTTTCCCGATCATCAGCTGGTCACTCTTTCCAGTCAGCTTTGGACAACCCTTTCTTCATGCTTGTCCACTGTACCATGAAGGATGAATTTTTACTATGATTTGAATTTATAGGTTGTCTGAGTGAAGACAATAAAAAATAGGATGTGATTATGGAAACAATAGATAACTATACAATCTTCCATGATCTATTACAAATTTAATTACATGATTGATCCAAACTTATTGAAACAATTATCATATGGTATGCATCTGGCATTCAGTCCAACTGTGTCCCTCCCTAGTCGTTCAGACATTAAGTCTGGTGAAATTGTTTTCATTAAAAGGAGAAGGGGCAAAAGTGAAAAACTGGCACCTAAACCAGTTAGATTTGGACAGTGGAGGGACTGTTTGGTTGGCTATCCACTTAGGAGAAGGGCAGCTCTGAATCCAAACCTCTGCAAACAGGAAAAATGAGAAGGATAGGCATCATGCTTCATATAGTGCTACAACCTGGCAAAAATTGTGATTCTAATGGTTCTAAATTGTATTGGATATTTGCTGTTCCTATGGACATATGGCTGCAGGGAGAGGGGGGGGGGACTGCTGTGTGTGGGACATTGTTTTGACCTGGTTTTCAACTCTCTCTCTTTTAATAAAAAAACAATAGTGGGCTTTATAATAACTGTGGGATAAACAAATTACAAATGTTATATCTAGTAATCTGTGTCTATGTATTTACAGATATATTTTTAAAATGTTTTTTTTCCATCTTGGGACCCAAGACTATGTTTTATCATTATTTATTTCTAAAAAGATAAATTATTGTTTCTTTACAGCCCGCTGATTTGTCTGTGTTTGAAACAAATATCAGATTTGTTGGAGGCTTTCTCTCAGCGTATGCCTTGACTGGTGACCAGGTCAGTAACAAAGTCTTTTCAAGTTAATGTTAGTTTTAACAGCTTCAAAATATCAAAAAGAACTACTTACAATGTCATATAAAATATGACCTGCTAAAGCAAAAGGAGTCTATGGTTGCAGTATGTCAGATAGAGACAGTAATAAATGCAGAGGTCTCAGGTGTCAAAAAATGTCAAAATAATACATTTGAGCCATCATTTTTATAAACAATAAAGTTTCGGGTATACTTATACTTATACTCAAGAGAATTAATAACTAGGCAAACATTTTTTTCCCCCACTGTTACTATTGCTTTATGTATTCAATACAATCTTATACATTTTCAATTTAATATAAGAACAATATGATCATGCACATAAATAGCATTTAAAACATAGTATGTTAGAGTACTAAAAGAATTTTTCAGACAATATTAAAATTAAGCAAAACTTTCTTGTCTTTTTTAATAGTACATAATGTACCAGAACATTTAAATAGACCCCTGGCAGATAACAGCTTTGTCTGTATCAGATGTGAAAAAATATGCAGTGCACAGTTTGTATTGTGAAACACATCCTAAATCTTCAGAATCGAAAAAATTGCCATTATTATTTTGTCAGAATACAAGTAAAGACTCATTTTTCAGAGAGTATTCAAATTCAGCAAAACTTTTTGTCTTTATTTAATAGTAATGAACGTACCAGATATTTGATGAAAAATCTAGCCAGAATCAAAACCAATATCATACATTTTCTTTTGATCAGATGTTTAAACAAAAAGCCAAGATCATTACAGACAAGCTCCTCCCAGCATTTAACACACCAACTGGCATACCTTATGCTATAGTGAACTTGAAGACGTAAGTAACTGCAACCTTCAAACTTTATTCATTATCTATTACCTTTTTTTTTTTATCATATGCTTCTTTAATTTTTAGACTTACATTTCTTTGTCTATAATATATGATGTCGTTTATCAATGAAACAAAAGCTGCAATGTTCTGAATTCTATTACCTGACAGATGTTCATGCACATACAGTCTCACCCAGAAAGTTTAGTTGATAATAGCAATGATATCTGTAACACATACAAAACTATTTGTATCTTACTTCTTTAGTGGCTCATCACGTAACTATGGCTGGGCTTCTGGGGGATGCTCCATTTTGTCAGAATTGGGATCTCTACACCTAGAATTTGATTATTTATCAGCCATAACAAATGACAACACTTATAAAGACAAGGTAAGAGTTATTGTACATTACAAAAATAAATATTTTTTTTACTTGAGAAAGAAGGGCGTGGTGTCAGACTGGTATAGCCCTTGGTTTCCTAACTGAGGGGGGTCCTTTATTTGTATCTGTGAGACTGGGATTTTTAATTTTGGCATTTTAAGGCGCCCCTGAGTTCACCCATGTTAGGAGGTGTTGTAAATAGGTCTGGTTGTGTAACTTGTACTACGAGTTCGTACACTCACACTAACAGATAAAGTAAATAACTTGCGAAAACGATAGTTGAAAACTTGTAACCCTTTAATACTTCAAATAAGGGCACAGTCAAAAGTCGTACAGCTAGCTCTGACGTCTTGTCCGTTGTTCTCTCTTTCGTCGTTCGCTAATTCTAGTTTTTAATTCCTACGTCACGTCATTCTATGAATACCCGATTTTCCCAATACTTCTACGCGTCAAGTCATTACACCCAACTCTAATGGTGACAATAGTTGGGGGGAAAGTAAAGCAGTTGGTTATTGTGGTTGTCACACGACACCCATGTTAACTGTGGGCCATGGAAACAGAGAAATTTTAAATCAGATTTCAAGGTTTGAAATGAGTAGTTTACTTGAGAAACATTAAGCTTACATTTAATTGTAAATGCTGGAGGGTGATTTTTAGATGGTTTACTCTGGTCAGACATCACAGTACACATAATGTTTAATAGTCAATATTTGCATTTTCTCAATAAAATTGCAAGTTTAAAAATATTATAGGATTGGAACAGATGAGGGGTATGTTTTGAAAACTGCACCTACATAAATAGAAAATTTTAAAATATCATATTTTTAGTTTGTTTCTCATACAGCATTGACAAATATTTTAAGTATTAATATTTTGTTAATATAGGTTCTGAAAATAAGAGACTTTATGAAGAATATTGAAAAGCCTGAAGGTTTTTACCCAAATTACATTCATCCTGTTTCTGGGAAATGGTGCCAAGGTGAGTTAATGATATGAACACATTTCCCAATGTCAATAATTTTGGCAGGACAGCAGAACTTTAGTTTGTTTTTTTGCTTTGTGTTACCCTGCACTGTTAAGATGCTATCAAGCATGAAATAGGCCTCTCATCACTATTACACTATTAAGTAGACCCTTTGATAATTGAAGTTTAATTGAAATAGTAATTTAGTTTAAATAAGAATATTGTTTTCAAATGGATTAAGTATTAAGTATGAAGAACACATAATACATTTATTTTGTCAGGATTAATTAACTGGTACATACATTTTACATTGTTCAACTTGTCTGATGTTATTGATATCTTCAGCTATTTGGACAGTATGTCAATGTGGACCTTTTTTTTTTAAGTGTCTGATAGTATACTTAATTTAATGTATTAAAAGCAGGTCTCTGACTAAATAAATTTTTGTAATCTAATAAAGGTTTACCTGTAAACAGTTTCAGGTGATATATAATTTTTGAATGTATAGATTACTGACTTAGATCCTCCTTTTTGGCAATTTGGGCAGCAAGCTGTCTCCATAGACTTCAGTTTCCAGCAATATCTGCAGGTACTCAGCAGGTGCCTGTTCCTGATTGCTTTTCCCTCATATTGGCCCCTTGTTATTGCTACCCTTGGGACATGCGATTCATTTTGTCAGAGGCAAACCTCTTGCAGCAAACGTTCACAACTTAATTAAATGGCCAAATGTTCCTTTGGGATTATTTTCAGGTCATAAAGAGAGCAATACCCAAAAATAGATTTAAAAAATGTTTTCCTAAGCCAAATCTGAAACCAGTTTTTCCTTCTTTTATATGCAATCTTGAAAAAAACAACCTTGTTTGTCTAGTGTAAAAACTAGATGTCCAATGATTGAACTGTTCACACACTGGCACTAAGAAGTACTATTCGTATTTTAAAATTGTTAAAAAATTGGATTCAAGATTTAGGATGCATTCATAAAGGTTACATAATTTATCTCAGGTTGTATTGTAATTAAAAATTGATCTGTCATGTATCTCAATCATATAGTTGATGACCTAAATTTCAGTTTCTACAGCAGACAATTTAACAGCACAGCTGTTCACATTATCCTTAGTGGCATTGGGAAAATAGATTTCTTTTCTATTCTAATTGAAATAACTATCAATATTGTTAATATCTTGAATTTCAGATGGTGAGAAATATACTTGCTGTTGCTGTAGATAGTGATTTTCATTTCCTTCTACAATTTTTCTAAAAGCATCCTACTCTCCTGGGATGCTCATTGCTATCTCTTGACCTTTTCTATTGATTCATTTACATGGTGGCAGAGTTTTTTTTTTCTTTTTTTTTTATTCACAAGCAATTTGTATTATGCATGTCTTCGCTAAATTGATAGAAATAGTAAATCATAAAAAAGGGGGACATTTTGAATTTAATAATTTGTCCAAAGAAAATATTTATTTAAGTTTTCATTAATTGATTCAAACTAAAGCACTTTTGTGGGCCTCACCTACAACTTAATGATTCTCTGTCTTTGTGTTCATGTTTACACCCATCATAAAGAAAGAAAATATTTTTGTTTTGTTTGTGCTCTCTCTAGACTATTGTTAGGCTTATTACTTGTCTGTTTTACAACTCAGAGTGCTGCCTTAATTGAGCAAAGTCCTCTAAAATTTGCAATGATTATTATTATTTTTTTAATTTAAAGTTACTCAGAGGCCCATCACTAGTGCTGGTCTAATATATTCTAACTTTTTGCTAAATGCTTTTCTCTACAACTCTGTGATTATCTCTTAGTATTAATTTATATTTATCAGAAATGAAATAGGTTAATGAGAGATTAGAGACTATCCATGCAACAAACTGTATTTCATTTATATTCTCATTCTACTGGAATTTCCTATTCAGTCCTACCAGCCAATGGCAGTATAGTCTCATACCGCTCCCAGCTTCTGCAATACTGTTATTAATGCTGCTTTGTCTTCTGCTTGTCTCAAATGTTATCAAGTAAAAGGGTGCACTAAGGGAAAGAATAGGTTTGGGGAACCTGGGTTCACAGACATTTTTAGTCTAGCTGAACTATTACATTGTCTCACAATATCCTTACATTGGGACAGTTAAATTTTTCGTAAAAAAATATATATATTAAAAATTATTGGCATGTCCATGTAAACAAGTGGGCCTATGGTCAAGAATTTCGAGTATAATTGTACTATAACTGTGAAATCTATCTTAATTCTGTTCTCTGCCCCTTTTTTTTTTTTAATCTTTTGTCCTCCTTTTCATTATCTCTTTCTTTTATTGTGTAAACAATAATCCCTTTCAAAATACCCTTGAACAAATCTTTTTTTAAGCATACCCCTCCCAGCCTCAAGTGTTTTCTAAGTATTTCTCATGCAGGCCTATACAGCTTTAGCTACTTCCTTTGTTTTCATCATTTGATGACTATGCAGACTGTCTTCACCAGTTGTCAGCTGACATATATATTATGTGATTATTAATTCTAAATTGATAACAAACTCAGGACACAACAGTTTTAAATCATAGGATCTGAGTCTCACTTTTGGATAGAAAGTTAATGTTGAATTAAGGTTTGACTGTCAGAGGACAACAGGGTGGTCTTCAGTTTATTCCCACCTATTAACCCATTTATAATGGCTTATGAGCCATAATGGTTTTATAACTTGAGGAGGATAGGTGTAAAAAGTGATTCAACTTCAAAATATTACATCATTAACATGTTATACGGTTAAAGGGAGAGTAGTTTTCTCTGGGATTTATTTTGGAGTGACGCGACTATTAATAGAACTTTGTTAGACAGAAATAGGGAATTATGGGATAGGAGTTAACAGCTGACAAAATACTCTTAAGAAGAACATATTTTTTAGAAACTGTTTGCATTTGAACTGTGTCCCTTTCATTTGGTTATTAAATTATATTTATCAAGTTTACAAAGTATTATCAAGCTATTCATAGACTTTACTGTGTTGTGTGTGAGCGTACCGCAAGTCAGATTGTGAGTTGTTAATAATTCTATTCTACATCGTTATCAAGTAATCTACATCGTTAAATCACACACACAACAAACATCAGAACAAGGAGAAATGTAAAATACGGATCAAACAAATGTATCGAAAAAATATGAAAAATCTGTTTTATAGCCATACAATTGAATATTCTTGGTTTAGAAATACCTTTATTTTTGTAAGAAAACTGGTATAAGTATCCATATCCATTATATACTGGTATAACTATCCATATCCATTATATACTGGTATCACTATCCATATCCATTATATATACATTAATTTGATGTAAGGAAATATATTCAATGTTATGAAATAAGAAGTTTCAATGTTAATAATCTTTTTTATTTATTATTAGGAAATTTGTTTTACAATTGTGTATTTCACATAACAATATATTATTAGAGCCAACTATTTATAAGATAGCACCAAAAAAAAAATACATTCATACTACAGTTTGTCTTAAACATAACAAGTGCAGCTTGTTTTGTTGCCAATGATCTTACTAGCAGCATTTAAAATGAAATAAGTTTATTTTTGATGTTGACATTGCCAAACCGGGCAGAGATGTTGAAACTACTGCATATGTGAACATTGGCTAGGCCTTTTCCCTAACACTGATTAATGTTATGCCTATTTATATAATTTTGAATATCACATTAAACGATTACAATTTTGGTTCCAAGGAGCATCACATATTTAATAGAGTAGAGTATTATTGAAATGTAATTCTGTATCAATTAATCTTGACTTAAATTTCAGTTCACGTGAGCATGGGAGCACTGGGCGACAGTTTCTATGAATATTTGCTAAAAGAATGGTTGATCTCTAACAAGGAAGATGCTCAAGCCAGACAGATGTATGACGGTGCTATGAAGGTATTTCTCACCTCACTACTCTTCACTTGTAGCAAACATTAGACAAAGGGTTAATAATATTAATAATAATTTAAACAAACATTATATTCTTCAAGGCAACATCACAATATGATAAACATAAACAAAAGAGTTAAAATGACAAATAAACCTAAAAAAAATTTTTTTTGAAAATATAGGCTTCAGTTCTAAACCTTTGTCCTATGATTTAAAAAAGCCTGCAAACTCTAACTTTTGAGTTAGAAACATGTTCTGGTCATTCACTTCTTTTATCTCTCCCAGAGTGTAGTAACTCCATTTACTGGTGTTTTCTTCTGATTGGTCTATGTGCCTGCCTATTTTCATAATTGCCCTGGTAATGGAAGTCTTAAAGAAAAGTATTAATAATTAATTCCATACAATTAAATTTCATAAATGAAATGATCAGAGTCTAGAAAGTTATCTCATTTCTGATGTTTGCTGGTACTTGCACAATTTGTTTACATAAAAGTTTTGAAAAAAAGTCTTATTGTAACACAATGCAACCTATTGGTAACACAATGCAACTTCTTGTTTTGCTTGTCAGACTGTATATGAAAAGTTGCTAGTGAAATCTAAGTCTGGACTGACCTACTTTGCTGAATACAAATCTGGTCGCTTGGAACACAAGATGGATCATTTGGCTTGTTTCACAGGTAGGATGCATTTCTTTAGAGTATCTTGACTTTCATAACAATTGTCTACATTGAGATAAGTGTTTTTGTTGGACTAAAGAACCACCATGTGTAAGTTTTATAGTCCATAATCTTTGCTTCTCAGAATGTCATTTACTTAATCAGATTTAAAGTTCCAATTTGGTTAAAGAAATAATATTTAAATATAATATTTAACAAACTAGCTTTATTTTCTCCCCTTCAGATTGTGGAGTGAACTTAAAGATTTCCCCTGCCTTGTTACCTCTAGATGCCAATAATTGTAGTTTATATCTTATATATTAATCCTTTTTATATCATGCTCACAGCCATTTGAAGTTATCATTGAACTAGTCTTAATTTAGAAACATATTTTTAATTCAGATAGTTTTTCAATTTGCTTTGTTTGTATTTTAATTTATACTGTTATACTTATTTAAAAAAATGTAACAAATTTACTTTGACAGTAAAGAAACAATGTTTACACACTTAAAGAGTTAGTAATACTGATTAAACATTACATAATGTTAATTGAACCTTCCAAAAACTCCATATCGGGGTATTAGATTAATAAAACTTTCAACCAATGAGAAGGATTTCTCTCAGTGGACTTTCAAGGACTGGGATGTCCATAGTTCTGTCTGAAGACTCTACAATGTCAAACCATTATCAGCGTGGGTCATCAGTATGCATAGTACAGGACCCTGCTCTTTTACCTGCTATTTAACGTTAATGTTTAACATTCTAGCTGGCATGGTTGCCCTTGGAGCTGAAGGCTCAGATAACAAAGAGAAATATGTCTCTATTGGAGCAGATCTGGCCAACACTTGTCATGAGTCCTACATTAGGACAGGTGAGTGAAACTCCTTACATTAAAAGTGTCATTCACATTTCACTCTTCTTTTTTATTATGTCTAACTTTATTTCTTCTGTTAGTCTGGATTATGGATTTTATTGATGATGTTGGATACTTGCAATCATAAGAGCTATTAGTTTAGTAACTGTTCAATTCAGAAAAGTCTGGACAACCCATAGAATTTCATTATGGAAATGTGGTACATATTGCCCTTCATGTCTTTTGCAGCTACTGGTCTAGGTCCTGAGTCTTTTAGATTTGAAGGAGAAACTGAAGCCAAAGCCATACGCCAGAATGAAAAATATTACATTTTACGTCCAGAAGTTGTAGAAGGCTGGTTTTACATGTGGAGACTCACAAAAGACAACAAGTATAGAGACTGGGCCTGGGAGATGGTACAGGTCAGTTAGTGTAAAGTTATTGAACTGTACGGGGGTAGTTTGACTTGTGGTGACAGAGACTGGGCCTGGGAGATGGTACAAGTCAGTTAGTGTTCAACTATTGAACTCTACGGGGGT
>JADKLZ010072518.1:0-10316 GCA_021533235.1 Biomphalaria straminea | reverse complement strand
ATAATAAAAGAAAACTTTCCATTATTATGACATGCTTAAAAAAAAAAAGACTTTAAAAGAAAATCTAGTGATGGCGAGTTCGAACAAAATGTTTTTTTCATGATGAAATGCACTACAAAAAAGATCAAATTTTACATTGTCTTGCTGATGTATCTGTATAAGAAATGATTAATTGGGCAAGTGTAAGTATTCCATTGACAATGTTTTAAAAGCAGAATTTCCCATCTTTAGCTGATTACCTTTTATAATTAAGAAGTTTAATTAGTAAGCATTATAAACACCTGAACTAAGAGGGAAAGTAGGACTGGGTAAAGAATGAGTCAGATCTAATGGAGAGGAAAATTATGTAGATTGAAAACTGGGCACAGAGACTGGTTAAAAATATAGTACAAGCTTTTAACAGCTGTGCTTAGTTTAATTATTTCAGTCTCAATTGCTTTTCTATTTTTTCTTCAAGCACCTGAATGTGGTAAAACTTGATAATTGGGCTAAATATTTATTAAAGGGGTTTCGTGAAAAAAGAAAAGCTACATTTTTTTAAAATTATTGATGTAAACTCTTGCTAATCAACTCTATCTGATGCAATAACATGAAAACATTCTGCTTTGATCTTCTTACTGCTTACAGTGCTACTGTATATATTTGAAAAAACTTAGTTGTTTTTTTTTTTTTGTTTGTTAGTCTAATAGGTATTTTAGAAAAAATATTTTCTTGCATAATAATGTTTGGATTTAATTTTAGCTTAAACTATTTCTGAACTTCTTTAGATGATGTCTCACGCATGGCACGGTTATGAGAAGTATGGCTGGGGTGCCAACGAGCATCGACCAATCAGCTTAAAAGCTCACTCTGGCAGCATTTTTGGAGCCGGTGAGCTTGGGGCCACCATTGTGGATGCTCTTGACACTTTGTACATTATGGAGCTGGATGAAGAGTTCAAGAAGGCACGGGACTGGGTGGCACTCAATTTAAACTTTGACATGGTAAATTGTTGATGTTGTTCAAATGAAGTTTTCCATCTTGTTTTGCTTAAAGTTATTAATATTAAAATGACCAGTCCTTACAGTTTAACCTCTGTCGTTGTCCTTTCAGTAAGTATTATTAATTTCAAAGGGCACCTTAATTCCTGAGGGAACACGAGAGCTGGATTCTATACAAAGTTCTAGTCTTACTTATTTGCAATATCTAAATTTGTAGTGTACTTCACATAGCATCATCATCAATCCCTCTACTTGCATCATAGGGGGCTGTTACGGTTCTCTGTATCAAATCCCCCCGCCCCCTTCCTAATTTTCCCGATCATCAGCTGGTCACTCTTTCCAGTCAGCTTTGGACAACCCTTTCTTCATGCTTGTCCACTGTACCATGAAGGATGAATTTTTACTATGATTTGAATTTATAGGTTGTCTGAGTGAAGACAATAAAAAATAGGATGTGATTATGGAAACAATAGATAACTATACAATCTTCCATGATCTATTACAAATTTAATTACATGATTGATCCAAACTTATTGAAACAATTATCATATGGTATGCATCTGGCATTCAGTCCAACTGTGTCCCTCCCTAGTCGTTCAGACATTAAGTCTGGTGAAATTGTTTTCATTAAAAGGAGAAGGGGCAAAAGTGAAAAACTGGCACCTAAACCAGTTAGATTTGGACAGTGGAGGGACTGTTTGGTTGGCTATCCACTTAGGAGAAGGGCAGCTCTGAATCCAAACCTCTGCAAACAGGAAAAATGAGAAGGATAGGCATCATGCTTCATATAGTGCTACAACCTGGCAAAAATTGTGATTCTAATGGTTCTAAATTGTATTGGATATTTGCTGTTCCTATGGACATATGGCTGCAGGGAGAGGGGGGGGGGACTGCTGTGTGTGGGACATTGTTTTGACCTGGTTTTCAACTCTCTCTCTTTTAATAAAAAAACAATAGTGGGCTTTATAATAACTGTGGGATAAACAAATTACAAATGTTATATCTAGTAATCTGTGTCTATGTATTTACAGATATATTTTTAAAATGTTTTTTTTCCATCTTGGGACCCAAGACTATGTTTTATCATTATTTATTTCTAAAAAGATAAATTATTGTTTCTTTACAGCCCGCTGATTTGTCTGTGTTTGAAACAAATATCAGATTTGTTGGAGGCTTTCTCTCAGCGTATGCCTTGACTGGTGACCAGGTCAGTAACAAAGTCTTTTCAAGTTAATGTTAGTTTTAACAGCTTCAAAATATCAAAAAGAACTACTTACAATGTCATATAAAATATGACCTGCTAAAGCAAAAGGAGTCTATGGTTGCAGTATGTCAGATAGAGACAGTAATAAATGCAGAGGTCTCAGGTGTCAAAAAATGTCAAAATAATACATTTGAGCCATCATTTTTATAAACAATAAAGTTTCGGGTATACTTATACTTATACTCAAGAGAATTAATAACTAGGCAAACATTTTTTTCCCCCACTGTTACTATTGCTTTATGTATTCAATACAATCTTATACATTTTCAATTTAATATAAGAACAATATGATCATGCACATAAATAGCATTTAAAACATAGTATGTTAGAGTACTAAAAGAATTTTTCAGACAATATTAAAATTAAGCAAAACTTTCTTGTCTTTTTTAATAGTACATAATGTACCAGAACATTTAAATAGACCCCTGGCAGATAACAGCTTTGTCTGTATCAGATGTGAAAAAATATGCAGTGCACAGTTTGTATTGTGAAACACATCCTAAATCTTCAGAATCGAAAAAATTGCCATTATTATTTTGTCAGAATACAAGTAAAGACTCATTTTTCAGAGAGTATTCAAATTCAGCAAAACTTTTTGTCTTTATTTAATAGTAATGAACGTACCAGATATTTGATGAAAAATCTAGCCAGAATCAAAACCAATATCATACATTTTCTTTTGATCAGATGTTTAAACAAAAAGCCAAGATCATTACAGACAAGCTCCTCCCAGCATTTAACACACCAACTGGCATACCTTATGCTATAGTGAACTTGAAGACGTAAGTAACTGCAACCTTCAAACTTTATTCATTATCTATTACCTTTTTTTTTTTATCATATGCTTCTTTAATTTTTAGACTTACATTTCTTTGTCTATAATATATGATGTCGTTTATCAATGAAACAAAAGCTGCAATGTTCTGAATTCTATTACCTGACAGATGTTCATGCACATACAGTCTCACCCAGAAAGTTTAGTTGATAATAGCAATGATATCTGTAACACATACAAAACTATTTGTATCTTACTTCTTTAGTGGCTCATCACGTAACTATGGCTGGGCTTCTGGGGGATGCTCCATTTTGTCAGAATTGGGATCTCTACACCTAGAATTTGATTATTTATCAGCCATAACAAATGACAACACTTATAAAGACAAGGTAAGAGTTATTGTACATTACAAAAATAAATATTTTTTTTACTTGAGAAAGAAGGGCGTGGTGTCAGACTGGTATAGCCCTTGGTTTCCTAACTGAGGGGGGTCCTTTATTTGTATCTGTGAGACTGGGATTTTTAATTTTGGCATTTTAAGGCGCCCCTGAGTTCACCCATGTTAGGAGGTGTTGTAAATAGGTCTGGTTGTGTAACTTGTACTACGAGTTCGTACACTCACACTAACAGATAAAGTAAATAACTTGCGAAAACGATAGTTGAAAACTTGTAACCCTTTAATACTTCAAATAAGGGCACAGTCAAAAGTCGTACAGCTAGCTCTGACGTCTTGTCCGTTGTTCTCTCTTTCGTCGTTCGCTAATTCTAGTTTTTAATTCCTACGTCACGTCATTCTATGAATACCCGATTTTCCCAATACTTCTACGCGTCAAGTCATTACACCCAACTCTAATGGTGACAATAGTTGGGGGGAAAGTAAAGCAGTTGGTTATTGTGGTTGTCACACGACACCCATGTTAACTGTGGGCCATGGAAACAGAGAAATTTTAAATCAGATTTCAAGGTTTGAAATGAGTAGTTTACTTGAGAAACATTAAGCTTACATTTAATTGTAAATGCTGGAGGGTGATTTTTAGATGGTTTACTCTGGTCAGACATCACAGTACACATAATGTTTAATAGTCAATATTTGCATTTTCTCAATAAAATTGCAAGTTTAAAAATATTATAGGATTGGAACAGATGAGGGGTATGTTTTGAAAACTGCACCTACATAAATAGAAAATTTTAAAATATCATATTTTTAGTTTGTTTCTCATACAGCATTGACAAATATTTTAAGTATTAATATTTTGTTAATATAGGTTCTGAAAATAAGAGACTTTATGAAGAATATTGAAAAGCCTGAAGGTTTTTACCCAAATTACATTCATCCTGTTTCTGGGAAATGGTGCCAAGGTGAGTTAATGATATGAACACATTTCCCAATGTCAATAATTTTGGCAGGACAGCAGAACTTTAGTTTGTTTTTTTGCTTTGTGTTACCCTGCACTGTTAAGATGCTATCAAGCATGAAATAGGCCTCTCATCACTATTACACTATTAAGTAGACCCTTTGATAATTGAAGTTTAATTGAAATAGTAATTTAGTTTAAATAAGAATATTGTTTTCAAATGGATTAAGTATTAAGTATGAAGAACACATAATACATTTATTTTGTCAGGATTAATTAACTGGTACATACATTTTACATTGTTCAACTTGTCTGATGTTATTGATATCTTCAGCTATTTGGACAGTATGTCAATGTGGACCTTTTTTTTTTAAGTGTCTGATAGTATACTTAATTTAATGTATTAAAAGCAGGTCTCTGACTAAATAAATTTTTGTAATCTAATAAAGGTTTACCTGTAAACAGTTTCAGGTGATATATAATTTTTGAATGTATAGATTACTGACTTAGATCCTCCTTTTTGGCAATTTGGGCAGCAAGCTGTCTCCATAGACTTCAGTTTCCAGCAATATCTGCAGGTACTCAGCAGGTGCCTGTTCCTGATTGCTTTTCCCTCATATTGGCCCCTTGTTATTGCTACCCTTGGGACATGCGATTCATTTTGTCAGAGGCAAACCTCTTGCAGCAAACGTTCACAACTTAATTAAATGGCCAAATGTTCCTTTGGGATTATTTTCAGGTCATAAAGAGAGCAATACCCAAAAATAGATTTAAAAAATGTTTTCCTAAGCCAAATCTGAAACCAGTTTTTCCTTCTTTTATATGCAATCTTGAAAAAAACAACCTTGTTTGTCTAGTGTAAAAACTAGATGTCCAATGATTGAACTGTTCACACACTGGCACTAAGAAGTACTATTCGTATTTTAAAATTGTTAAAAAATTGGATTCAAGATTTAGGATGCATTCATAAAGGTTACATAATTTATCTCAGGTTGTATTGTAATTAAAAATTGATCTGTCATGTATCTCAATCATATAGTTGATGACCTAAATTTCAGTTTCTACAGCAGACAATTTAACAGCACAGCTGTTCACATTATCCTTAGTGGCATTGGGAAAATAGATTTCTTTTCTATTCTAATTGAAATAACTATCAATATTGTTAATATCTTGAATTTCAGATGGTGAGAAATATACTTGCTGTTGCTGTAGATAGTGATTTTCATTTCCTTCTACAATTTTTCTAAAAGCATCCTACTCTCCTGGGATGCTCATTGCTATCTCTTGACCTTTTCTATTGATTCATTTACATGGTGGCAGAGTTTTTTTTTTTCTTTTTTTTTTATTCACAAGCAATTTGTATTATGCATGTCTTCGCTAAATTGATAGAAATAGTAAATCATAAAAAAGGGGGACATTTTGAATTTAATAATTTGTCCAAAGAAAATATTTATTTAAGTTTTCATTAATTGATTCAAACTAAAGCACTTTTGTGGGCCTCACCTACAACTTAATGATTCTCTGTCTTTGTGTTCATGTTTACACCCATCATAAAGAAAGAAAATATTTTTGTTTTGTTTGTGCTCTCTCTAGACTATTGTTAGGCTTATTACTTGTCTGTTTTACAACTCAGAGTGCTGCCTTAATTGAGCAAAGTCCTCTAAAATTTGCAATGATTATTATTATTTTTTTAATTTAAAGTTACTCAGAGGCCCATCACTAGTGCTGGTCTAATATATTCTAACTTTTTGCTAAATGCTTTTCTCTACAACTCTGTGATTATCTCTTAGTATTAATTTATATTTATCAGAAATGAAATAGGTTAATGAGAGATTAGAGACTATCCATGCAACAAACTGTATTTCATTTATATTCTCATTCTACTGGAATTTCCTATTCAGTCCTACCAGCCAATGGCAGTATAGTCTCATACCGCTCCCAGCTTCTGCAATACTGTTATTAATGCTGCTTTGTCTTCTGCTTGTCTCAAATGTTATCAAGTAAAAGGGTGCACTAAGGGAAAGAATAGGTTTGGGGAACCTGGGTTCACAGACATTTTTAGTCTAGCTGAACTATTACATTGTCTCACAATATCCTTACATTGGGACAGTTAAATTTTTCGTAAAAAAATATATATATTAAAAATTATTGGCATGTCCATGTAAACAAGTGGGCCTATGGTCAAGAATTTCGAGTATAATTGTACTATAACTGTGAAATCTATCTTAATTCTGTTCTCTGCCCCTTTTTTTTTTTTAATCTTTTGTCCTCCTTTTCATTATCTCTTTCTTTTATTGTGTAAACAATAATCCCTTTCAAAATACCCTTGAACAAATCTTTTTTTTAAGCATACCCCTCCCAGCCTCAAGTGTTTTCTAAGTATTTCTCATGCAGGCCTATACAGCTTTAGCTACTTCCTTTGTTTTCATCATTTGATGACTATGCAGACTGTCTTCACCAGTTGTCAGCTGACATATATATTATGTGATTATTAATTCTAAATTGATAACAAACTCAGGACACAACAGTTTTAAATCATAGGATCTGAGTCTCACTTTTGGATAGAAAGTTAATGTTGAATTAAGGTTTGACTGTCAGAGGACAACAGGGTGGTCTTCAGTTTATTCCCACCTATTAACCCATTTATAATGGCTTATGAGCCATAATGGTTTTATAACTTGAGGAGGATAGGTGTAAAAAGTGATTCAACTTCAAAATATTACATCATTAACATGTTATACGGTTAAAGGGAGAGTAGTTTTCTCTGGGATTTATTTTGGAGTGACGCGACTATTAATAGAACTTTGTTAGACAGAAATAGGGAATTATGGGATAGGAGTTAACAGCTGACAAAATACTCTTAAGAAGAACATATTTTTTAGAAACTGTTTGCATTTGAACTGTGTCCCTTTCATTTGGTTATTAAATTATATTTATCAAGTTTACAAAGTATTATCAAGCTATTCATAG
This sequence comes from Biomphalaria straminea, assembly GCA_021533235.1. Lineage (NCBI taxonomy): Eukaryota > Metazoa > Mollusca > Gastropoda > Planorbidae > Biomphalaria > Biomphalaria straminea. The sequence goes on along the minus strand of JADKLZ010072518.1, from coordinate 2,972 downwards.
ACTTTACTGTGTTGTGTGTGAGCGTACCGCAAGTCAGATTGTGAGTTGTTAATAATTCTATTCTACATCGTTATCAAGTAATCTACATCGTTAAATCACACACACAACAAACATCAGAACAAGGAGAAATGTAAAATACGGATCAAACAAATGTATCGAAAAAATATGAAAAATCTGTTTTATAGCCATACAATTGAATATTCTTGGTTTAGAAATACCTTTATTTTTGTAAGAAAACTGGTATAAGTATCCATATCCATTATATACTGGTATAACTATCCATATCCATTATATACTGGTATCACTATCCATATCCATTATATATACATTAATTTGATGTAAGGAAATATATTCAATGTTATGAAATAAGAAGTTTCAATGTTAATAATCTTTTTTATTTATTATTAGGAAATTTGTTTTACAATTGTGTATTTCACATAACAATATATTATTAGAGCCAACTATTTATAAGATAGCACCAAAAAAAAAAAATACATTCATACTACAGTTTGTCTTAAACATAACAAGTGCAGCTTGTTTTGTTGCCAATGATCTTACTAGCAGCATTTAAAATGAAATAAGTTTATTTTTGATGTTGACATTGCCAAACCGGGCAGAGATGTTGAAACTACTGCATATGTGAACATTGGCTAGGCCTTTTCCCTAACACTGATTAATGTTATGCCTATTTATATAATTTTGAATATCACATTAAACGATTACAATTTTGGTTCCAAGGAGCATCACATATTTAATAGAGTAGAGTATTATTGAAATGTAATTCTGTATCAATTAATCTTGACTTAAATTTCAGTTCACGTGAGCATGGGAGCACTGGGCGACAGTTTCTATGAATATTTGCTAAAAGAATGGTTGATCTCTAACAAGGAAGATGCTCAAGCCAGACAGATGTATGACGGTGCTATGAAGGTATTTCTCACCTCACTACTCTTCACTTGTAGCAAACATTAGACAAAGGGTTAATAATATTAATAATAATTTAAACAAACATTATATTCTTCAAGGCAACATCACAATATGATAAACATAAACAAAAGAGTTAAAATGACAAATAAACCTAAAAAAAATTTTTTTTGAAAATATAGGCTTCAGTTCTAAACCTTTGTCCTATGATTTAAAAAAGCCTGCAAACTCTAACTTTTGAGTTAGAAACATGTTCTGGTCATTCACTTCTTTTATCTCTCCCAGAGTGTAGTAACTCCATTTACTGGTGTTTTCTTCTGATTGGTCTATGTGCCTGCCTATTTTCATAATTGCCCTGGTAATGGAAGTCTTAAAGAAAAGTATTAATAATTAATTCCATACAATTAAATTTCATAAATGAAATGATCAGAGTCTAGAAAGTTATCTCATTTCTGATGTTTGCTGGTACTTGCACAATTTGTTTACATAAAAGTTTTGAAAAAAAGTCTTATTGTAACACAATGCAACCTATTGGTAACACAATGCAACTTCTTGTTTTGCTTGTCAGACTGTATATGAAAAGTTGCTAGTGAAATCTAAGTCTGGACTGACCTACTTTGCTGAATACAAATCTGGTCGCTTGGAACACAAGATGGATCATTTGGCTTGTTTCACAGGTAGGATGCATTTCTTTAGAGTATCTTGACTTTCATAACAATTGTCTACATTGAGATAAGTGTTTTTGTTGGACTAAAGAACCACCATGTGTAAGTTTTATAGTCCATAATCTTTGCTTCTCAGAATGTCATTTACTTAATCAGATTTAAAGTTCCAATTTGGTTAAAGAAATAATATTTAAATATAATATTTAACAAACTAGCTTTATTTTCTCCCCTTCAGATTGTGGAGTGAACTTAAAGATTTCCCCTGCCTTGTTACCTCTAGATGCCAATAATTGTAGTTTATATCTTATATATTAATCCTTTTTATATCATGCTCACAGCCATTTGAAGTTATCATTGAACTAGTCTTAATTTAGAAACATATTTTTAATTCAGATAGTTTTTCAATTTGCTTTGTTTGTATTTTAATTTATACTGTTATACTTATTTAAAAAAATGTAACAAATTTACTTTGACAGTAAAGAAACAATGTTTACACACTTAAAGAGTTAGTAATACTGATTAAACATTACATAATGTTAATTGAACCTTCCAAAAACTCCATATCGGGGTATTAGATTAATAAAACTTTCAACCAATGAGAAGGATTTCTCTCAGTGGACTTTCAAGGACTGGGATGTCCATAGTTCTGTCTGAAGACTCTACAATGTCAAACCATTATCAGCGTGGGTCATCAGTATGCATAGTACAGGACCCTGCTCTTTTACCTGCTATTTAACGTTAATGTTTAACATTCTAGCTGGCATGGTTGCCCTTGGAGCTGAAGGCTCAGATAACAAAGAGAAATATGTCTCTATTGGAGCAGATCTGGCCAACACTTGTCATGAGTCCTACATTAGGACAGGTGAGTGAAACTCCTTACATTAAAAGTGTCATTCACATTTCACTCTTCTTTTTTATTATGTCTAACTTTATTTCTTCTGTTAGTCTGGATTATGGATTTTATTGATGATGTTGGATACTTGCAATCATAAGAGCTATTAGTTTAGTAACTGTTCAATTCAGAAAAGTCTGGACAACCCATAGAATTTCATTATGGAAATGTGGTACATATTGCCCTTCATGTCTTTTGCAGCTACTGGTCTAGGTCCTGAGTCTTTTAGATTTGAAGGAGAAACTGAAGCCAAAGCCATACGCCAGAATGAAAAATATTACATTTTACGTCCAGAAGTTGTAGAAGGCTGGTTTTACATGTGGAGACTCACAAAAGACAACAAGTATAGAGACTGGGCCTGGGAGATGGTACAGGTCAGTTAGTGTAAAGTTATTGAACTGTACGGGGGTAGTTTGACTTGTGGTGACAGAGACTGGGCCTGGGAGATGGTACAAGTCAGTTAGTGTTCAACTATTGAACTCTACGGGGGT
>JADKLZ010072505.1:0-23866 GCA_021533235.1 Biomphalaria straminea | reverse complement strand
TAGGATCATAGCGCATTGAGAAAGTAGTCCAGACAAGTGATAGGATCCTTGGCGCCGGCGTGGAAACGGCTCACTAGGGGAGGTGAGCAAGGCGAAAAAGTAACAAGCAGGACCCCCGTGGGGGTGCCTACGGGAAAGACGAGAGTCTGCCCATTGCACTGTGCGGAGTTGTAAGAAAGCTCCCACAGACCGTCACCTAATCCATGCGCTGTTCCTCAAGGGACCGTCTCATTAATGCCGAATCCCGCACAGTCAGCTTGGTATAATGAAGGAACATGGTGGTGGCCCCCGGTACTACTTGGCCTTCGACCATGATTTCTAGTCCATGTGTCGGAGTGTCATTAGTATTGGAAATAGCAATGCCCTATAGACATTGACTCGGGTCCCTCCCAGACAGGCCTGTGGTCCGCAGGTTGTTTTTTTTTACTGTTTGATCTTTTGTTCTCGGATGAGAGTCAGACAGGTTTTTTTTTCGAAGAGCTTCGGCTCAGCACTTAAGACTATCCAGTGGATCATAGCGCATTGAGAAAGTAGTCCAGACAAGTGATAGGATCCTAGCGTATTCAGAAAGCTAAAAGCTAAAGAAAAACCAAAAATATTTCTCATCGCACAGATTTATTATGTCTTATGGTGATCATACATACTATCCAAACTAATTGACACAATTACACTTAATATAAGTTTTTTTTTAATTATTTATATATTTTTTATTATTTTTTCCCTTCCTCTTCTCTCTTCTTTTGTTTTATCTTTTAAAAAAAAATGTATTGTGAATTATATTGCCTATTGAATATTCATTATGAAATGACTTGGTTAACGTCGTGCCCAGAATCCGAAGGGCCATAAAAAAAGGTCATTACACTTTGCGTAACAGAATCATTCAACTTTTTGTGGTCAAAAAGTGTAAACTCTTCGTCTGTTAATGACACCTGTTCTAAGAATATCTACATTTTTGATTCCTATCTCAATCTGACATGTTTCTTCTTACGACATTGTTGAACAGGGCCATAAATATTATTTGAAATACGTTGATGTCGTAATAGCTGTCATAGGAACTGAAACTTATGTCGTAAAAGATATCTTCAGTGTTTTACGACTTTCAAAAATTTATAACCTATAGTTGCGACTTTAACACAATTGTTACACTATCGAGTGTTTAATGTAACAATGAGTCAAACTATTCGATTCGATGACAATTTATGAGTGCTCAAAAGGTCGTTTACTGGAACAAAAGGAAGTCATGGATGGAGCCTTCACAAGGTCAGTTTTAAATTTATCAGTGAAGTACATTAAACCCAGAACTGTAAAACGAAAATAACCTAGCTCAGCAGTGATGGCTGAGAAGGATTTTTGGAATAGCATATCAATATCATGTCACCTATAGAGAAGTCTCTTCCCCTGTGTGGAATGGAGACCGAATGAGGCATGAGATTCGCGGGACATTTCCTTAGACAAAACACGTGACCAAAGTCAGACAGGATATGGAAGCTAAAAAGAGGAAAGAGAAAACAAGGCAGCCCATGTCCAACATGGCGTCGCCAATGATAGATCTCTGTAGAGAGAGTCTGCAGCCATATCTTTATCTTATCTTATATAATACAGACGTTACTTCAAAAAAAAGAAGATGATTACGTCCTACGCGTCATGCATTCAGTCATGCATATTTACCAGTGACTTAAATTTTATTGGCGCATTGATGCAGGGTTGTATTTTCACCAATTTTTTATCTTATAAATTCTTTTTAATAGTTTGGCTTGAAGTGATAAACTCGAGGAATTCATATCCCTCAAATGCAAATCTGTTTACTTTGTTTCTTGACCCAACTAGGTCGAGCGGTTTGCACGCTGGACTGTCGTATCGATTTACCGATGGTCCCGGGTTCAAACCCTGCCCGCTCCCATCCCCCGTCGTCCTGCGGGAGGTTTGGACTAGGAAATAACTATCTTCAACTCTGAAGGAATTTCCGAAACATGTAAAACATTTTTTAAACAAACATTTTACATATGCATGGATGGTTGCGTGGACGTGCCGCATGCTTACTGGACTGTCATACGGTAGAAGATCCAATACATGTAATTTTTCGTTTTCACATATTTATTGTAGGCTACTATTCATCTAACTCATATCTTCCTTCTTTGACTAATGGATAAGCCTGAGAATCATCTTTCTTCTCGCGGAAAATCTGTTACTTTTAAATTACGAAAAAAAAAATATAATCTAGTTGATTCTTCCTTCTTTTCAAAATATGCATAAATATCTTGAAGTAAAAATATTTATTGCATAACACTTATGACCTTGTTTCAACAATGGCAATAAATATGACATTATTATGCTACTCTGTCTGTAATATATGCTTCATATTTGAGAGCATTGCTCTTTGAAGAGGTTATTGCGGTTCACAAACCTGACAAAACGAAAGTCGTCCACTTTGAAATTTAAAAAATACTGCCCTACATCAAACAATAAAGTTTTAATAAAGGTCATGGACTAAGAGATATTGCGAGAGAGAGAGAGAGAGAGAGAGAGAGAGAGAGAGAGAGTTTACGCTTGAACCAGATTTTGTTATCTGAGATAAGACCTACATTTTGCATCATCATGGTTTGGTAATGTATTCAAAGTTATTCACATGCTAAATATTTATTTTTCTAGGTTTCGAAGGAAAAAAAAGTGGAATTTGGTCTCACTTTTTTCTTTGCTCTGACATTGACAAGAATGTTAATATGCCAGCTAGCAAATATAGAAGATAGCGCACTTTTTACTGCTCTATCTTGATGGCTCTGAATCAAGGCAGACATGATCCATATTAATCATAGTAAGTTTGTTGAAATAAAAACAACAAAGTATTATTGATTTTATGCCATTTGAAAAAGTTTTCCCCCTCAATTTAAATCAGACTAAATTTGTTAAATTCGAATCCTTTGTCGACTTAAAAAATATAATCTACCAAAATAGCTGCAAAGTCTATTGGACAATGCCAATGTCATAAGTATTTGTTTTTAAATGTTTTCAGGTGACCTCTTCTGACGTAGTTCTGGGATTGTGAATTTTGTCTTTTTTTTTAAGATGACCCCACCCAACTCTTTTCTAGATACCTGATATAAGCCTTTAGTTTGGGAAAGTTAATGCTGGTCCCTTGAGTCCACCCACTCTACTATAGATACCTGATTCTTACATGACATTAGTTGGGGAAAGTAAAGGCGGTAGTGCTGTCTGTTTAATGGTCGACCTTTTCTATCCTATATATTGCAAGGTCGGAAAGGAGCATTTTACTTTTTAAAACTTCTTTGGGGGTACATGTAACTGGGGAAAAGAGTTGGTTGGTATCCAGGCCATCCTTTATCAATGTGAAATGTTTACCCTGGCACGGTAAAATAATCTATCTTCCTCCTTCAACACTTTTTTTTCGGTTCGTTTGTACTTCATTGAAGTTAACAAAAAGATTTACTGAACAGTTTATAAACCATTCTCTTCGTATTCCACGCAGACTTTGATGAACTGGTACCAAAGGACAGTGTTACAATCATCGTTAAGTCTCTGCAAGAACATTTCTTTTACAAAGATTTTATCAACTCACTCTGTCTGTCTGTCGGGTAAAACGTGTGTACACGTTATTTCTCACACACCCAATCTCGGATCAAGTTGAAATTGTGCATATTTATTTCTTTTACCGGACAAAACAAACAATCAATTGTAAAAAAAAAATCAATTAGTAAATTAACTTTTGGTAATTAATTATTTTGTTTGGTATCTTAACAAGGGAAATAATTTCTACTTGACTGAAATTGTGGTATAACTTGAGTTAGTCCCCTTTATATGTCGTCGTCTGAGTCTTAGTGATCGCAACATGAGCAATAGGACTAGGCTATAAAAACAATAGATAACTCTACAATCCTACAAAATATAAAGCCTTCCACTAGCATAGTGGTTACCGTGTTGGCTTGATAAGCCTGAGAAGGCTTGAGCAATGAGTCCGAAGTCAGGTAGTTTTTCTCTCTTTTTTTATATATTTTTTTTATATTGTTAGTCTAGATTTATTACACATTTTATTACATGACTGATCGAAACCACTTAATACAACTAAGCTTAATAAAGCTTTTTTTTTTAAAAAAAGTATTTTAAAAAATATCTTCTTGTTTTAAATGGCTTTCAGATTGCCTTTACTGATGCTACTAGAGTACTGGTAGCTAGATGCCTGTGGTATAAGCTCATTATTATTTATCCCCGAATAGCCCGTGTATCGTTCGAAACGATACGAAACAAGGCATTGTATTCGATTCCGAAGATTAAGGATGGGTGCAGTATTTCACGACACCACGCAAAACCCCGATAGCGACCTGCATATTTCGCCGAACTTCGTGCAGAAAATGTCGTTTTCTTCGTCTGCACCTGAGACAGGAGCTCTTCTTTGGGTCTCAGATATGTGTCCAGCGACCCTTATGAGGAGGATGATGTCAAAGAAGTATCGAAACATTTTTTAAGTCTTTCTCTCCGTAATTATTTACCACATTCTAGTGAAATCAATGATGGTATCGTCAGTTAGGAAGGAAAGAGTTAAAACGACACGAGAACGAACCGCCACAAGACTTGGTGATCTGACGCTTAGTCATTGAAATTCTCTTAGGCCAATGTATTTTCTCTCTCTCTCTCTTATTTCTTTTTCTGTATTCTAGTTCTTTTTCCCCCTCTTTCTCTCTTTTATTCTCTCTTTCATTTTCTCAATCCCTTTTTTTGACATTAGTTTGGGAAAAGCAAATGCGGTTAGTCATTGTGCTGGCCACATAACACCCTCATTATCCGTTGGCCACATATAGGTGGTCTTTACAGTATCTGCCTCATAGATCGCAAGGTCTGAAAAGAAATGCATCGAAATGCATGCTTTTTTTTTTTTACACAACACAAATTGAAATTTATAAATCCAAAAATCAATTTAGTTTTAATGGAGTTAAATCAACGTCGGGATCATCAACTGGGAGAGAAAGAGTTAATGGGAATAGGAAATATAAATGCGTTTGTCACTTGACTATAAATATTTTAAAATGTGACCCTAAACTATATATTCAATTACCTGCAGAGTGGACTGCTATGAAGGAACATGCTGCTAGAACAGCTGTTACCGTAACCCAGCACATTTTCTGATTGGCTTCTGAAATACATTAAAACACAGAACTCACAAGACCAGTGGCGTAGCTAGGGTGGGGGAGTAGGGGAGTAGAATTGAAAAATCCCCCCGGGGGGGGGCGAACTTGAGGGGGGGCCAAAAGAGTGTGTTTTTTTACATTAAATATTAAATATTACGCAAAATGCAGGGGCCCCCAAAGAGGTAAAGCCCCCGAGCCCCTAAGTGATGGAAAATTCCTAGCTACGCCCCTGCACATGACAAACATCAGATAAATCTATTTATATCTTTAAACAGCAAAAAATTATTCTACAAATAAGTGTGGTCGAGAGGCTAAGTTTGGCTTGAGCTTGGCTTGCTTGGCTACCTAGAAGGGGGCTCGAGGTTCGACACCCGACTCGGGCAGAGTTGTGTTTACTGAGCGCCCAAAGGCAGCACGGGAAACCAATTCCTAGATACCCCCTCCCCCCCCACCGGTCCACAAATGAGATTGGACCAAAGCGCTCTGAGCATGCTATAAGCATGAAAGTAGCGCTATATAATAGCTATAATAATAAAATATAGGAGGCCTATAAATTAATTATTTGCTATATGAATCGTAGAACCACTATAAATGACATACTAGAAATAGATCTGAGAGCGTAGGTGCAGTCATTTTTATACATCTCGTCACTTTCATTAAAATAATAAACCTAAAAAAAAACAACAAGGTTAAAATGACAGTTTGTGTAGAAAAACAAAAAATCGGCCACGAAGTGGTCCACCCCAGGCAGGTAAAAAGCAGGTATCGATATTTTCAGATAGAATTTCCGAATGAAATTCTATCAAGGCAAATGACAGAGAAGAATGGAGAAAGAAGGTTTACAGATCTTGTGTAGTGCCCCAACGGTCCAGCAGACCATATGATAGGTGAAAGTGAAGGTGAAGTTACATGTGAACCTGGCCCAACTGATTTCATAAGTCTCGTTATCAGATCGAGACAATTACTAGTTCTATTCCAAACAAAACCCAAATGTGTGTTAAAATTGTGTACTTTGCGGTGTCGAAACTATAAGTGCAATACAAATAAAACTTACAGTGAGGAGTTCTTCCCCTTAGATAGTACTTTTTTTTTTAACCTCTCTCACGACAGCTAAGCTTAACTGCCTACCAAACAATTACTATCATGATGAATGTGTTATTTAATGGATTTCTTAACTTTATTTGAAATAAAATCTGTTTATGTATTTATAGTTTCTACACGTTCGTTTATTATTATTCGGTTGTTTTTTGTTGTTTTTTTTCTATTTTTTCATTGTTATTTATTTATTTGTTACTTTTTTTTTGAAAAAAAAATTTTAAAATTTAAACTGAATAAAATATAACCGGTGTTTTCAAATACAACAAATATATCGCTGTTGTTTATTTTTCCTTTACTGTCAATCAAGATCAACAGAATGTAGGCCCTGCGTTGTTTTTATCGAACATAAGAGACAATAAAATATATATAAGAGAATATATAAAATAACTGTTTGTTATAGACATTTTTGTTTATCAGAATAGTTTTTGACGGAATAACTCACACTTGTCCAACTCAGCTGTAGTCTGTCCAACTCCTGACGGCCGGACGTCGTCGAGAATCAGTTCCCTTGAGATAGCAGACGTCAATCACGAGATCACACAACAAAGCACGGGGATCTGTAGTCTTGTGCTCTTTATATAGCTGACAGCTTCCATTAACGCACAATGGAGATAGAACGACAGCACTGAATAGTAGAGGGGGGGGAGAAGTTTTTTTTTTTTTTTTTTGAGGGGGGAAATGGTGTCAGTAAAGATTTATTTACAACTAGAATAGTGGTTCCCGAGAAAGGATCGCTAGAGAGTATTAGATGCATGCCTTGTTAGGAAGTCTTGTTATTTATAAATACTGCCTAATCTTGTTGTATGGACCTCTCTGTTAGCTCTGTGATTTGACACAGCAGCTTCTCTCCCTGATAAACTACTTATATATGGAAACTTTATGCAAATCAATAACTATCTTTTTGGTGGATCTGGAATGAAGAATAAGTAAGTATTCATGATCATTTTACAAACCATGTAGATCTAGTAAATTTTGTGCAATTTTTAGAACTACGGAATAATTTGTTAAGCTTTTCCGCTTATCACAAAACATAATAAAAAATTACAAACCTTACATCCGCTAAATCTGTCTGTCTGGTAAAAAGTTTGTACGCGTTATTTCTCCCAGACCCAATCTCGGATTTAGCTGACATTTTGCACAATTATTTCTTTTACCTGACAAAACAAGAATCAATTCTAAAAAATTACCAATAAGTTACCTATTGGTAATTGATTTTGTTTGGTATCTCAAAGAATCAAAGAAATACACTTGACTGATTTTGGTGGTATAAGTTGAATACTTGAATACTCTTTATACTTTGTAGGTCGCGCTTTAAAGTTTGATGCTAACAATAGATACCTTTAAAACCTTCTATTTTCATAAGCGATTCGCTGGCAAAGTGGTTAGTCTATTGCAGGCATGTCAAACTGTGTGTTCGGGGGCCGCAAGCGGCGCGCGACCACCTTGCATGCGGCCCGCTTGGCCACCTAAAAAAATTATAAAAATTATGTTAAACTATTACGCTGGAAAACAAGAGATGACAAGCTACTTGAATGGAAAAATAGTATTTGTTTAACTGAACAACGAGGGTGAGTCTGCAGTGAAAGCAAGCTACATTTTGTCAAACTTCATTGCAAGCCATTTCAAATCATTTAATAAATGTGATTTTATGAAAGAGTGTTTCGTTAAAGCCGAAGCCATTTATTCAGAAAAAAAAGGAGAAAGCATTCAAAGAAATAGCGTTAACTAGTGACACTGTTGCAGATAGAATAAATGACATGTCAGTCAGCTTGCTTGAACAATTAAAGAACAACAGAACTGATTTTGAATTACTTTCATTGGGTCTGTATGAGTCAACTGACGTAACGGGTGTAGCACAGTTAGCTATATTCATAAGGGCCTTTAACAGGAATTTTGACATATACCAGGAACCACTTGAGTTCTGTTCTATGCATAACAAGCGAGGATGATTTTTGAGAAATGACAGGAGGTGAAAATGCAATACAATTTATCTTTAGTAAAGCTAGCTAGTCTAACAAAGGTATGGCGCACCAACCATGAAATGAAATGGTTTTGATGCAAAGTTACTTGCAAAAATAAGAGAGATTGATGCTAATTTTAAATTTGCTTATTTTCAGTGAATTATTATTATTATTAGTGGTAGTAGTAGTAGTAGTATTACAGCTTTTATATAGCGCTACATTCATGCTTATAGCATACTCGGAGCGCTTTGGTCCAATCTCATTTGTGGACCGGTGGGTGGGGGGGGGGGGGAATCTAGGAGTCGGGTGTCGAACCTCGAACCTCCTTCTAGGTAGCCAAGCCAGGTTCAAGCCAAGCGAACTTAGCCTCTCGATCACGCGATCTGGTTAGATTCTGAAAATGCTGCTGGAAATGTGCAATTAGAGCTGATAGAAGTCAGATTCTTAGTTGAAATCGAAGAATATTGAAATGGCTGTGCCAAAATTTTACAGTTATTTATCCTGAACGGTTCGTTATATTGCGGAAATTTGCAGCTAGATTTCTAGCTATTTTTGCATGCACTGGTATTTGTGAGCAGTTCTTTTTCATAATAAAAGCTATTAAAAAGCTATTATTATATATTAAAACACCTCACCGTTTGAGATTATCTGATCAAAATTTGTCATCTGTGATGAAAGCGTCAGTGGCAAACAAACTTCAACCTGACATTAATAAAATGGTATCCCAGAAAAGATGTCAAGCATAAAGACAAAGAGAATAATGCGTAATCATATTAATTTTTAATTAGCCGATAGTACTACAAATTTAGCTAAGGGACAGGTATGCCATTAATTATTGTATTATATTGTATTATTTCTAATTTACATAAAACTAGTAGGCTGTTTTAAAACTGATTTTTTGCTGCGGCCCCTCAGGTCACAGTAAGTTGTTTGTGCGGCCCATATACCTTAATGAGTTTGACATGCCTGGTCTATTGGTAGAGGAGGAGGCTGGGGAAGCTTTTACTTGCGAGTTCGAATTCAGGTTGTTCACTTTTTTAAAAAAAAATATATAAATGCATTTAAATAGCGATCACTCAGATACCCCATTATTTCTCCCCAACACCTAAGAGTGTGGTTATCTTGGTAAATGTATTTACGTCGTGCGAAGTTGAGGTCAGGGATAGCAGGTTAAACACGTCAAAACGTTGATTTGTATTGACGGAGCACTGGCAGCAGCAAGAAATATACGAGCTGCAGTAGCACGAATTAACTGCATTTTCTTAATATTTCATTAATAAAATGCAGATATCTCTGGCACCGAAGAGATGTGTTTGAGCGTTGGATTTTTTTATGCAATTGTACTCGATAAGAATTCATTGGTTTGGTAACTGTTGTTAAGAGAGACGCACTGCCTGTGTCCAACTTCATTATCAGCGAGTACATTATGTACATTTTTCACATGGACAAAATATTCGGCCAAAGTTATGATGGCTGCCCTGTGATAGGTAGCATTTAAAACTGTGTTGAGGCAAGGATTCGTGAAAAATATCCTATAGCAGACATTGTCCGTTGCGAGTCCCACATACTGAAATTTATTATTATTGATCTGAATGCTGTTAAGTGTCATCCAGAAGATTATATTTTTCTTCCATATCAGCCCCAAGAGAGAGCGTTGATAATAAATTTAACTCTTTTGTGTGAAACACAATTGACTGATAAATATGAAATCATTCGCGCTTTAAGTAACAACTTTGAGAAGATCTTTGACTACTTGGCGTTTTTAAAATAATGGCTGTAAGTGAAACATGACAAACAGCATGTGTAATCAGTGCCTGCTTCTCATGTGTTTCTGATTTGTCGTTTAATTGTCAATTATTCCTCTTTTCATGAACCAGTTTCCATGATGTTGCAGTATGTCCATCTTAGCATAATTGGCCACTTAACATCAGGCACATTAATGGTATAATAAAAAAAAATATACAAATTTGAAAAAGGCGAGACTGCTAGCAGGCAAACGGGGTATTCAGTTGTATGTTACCGAAAATTTGTAGTCGACAGACACACCGAGAAAAACAAACAAAAATGTGTTTGGATTTCGGGAGTTATAACAGAATACTACTTTACATTACATAACGTAACTTTGTGCGTTAGTTTCTTCATTAACGTTTCGATTTCAAGCAATAATAATGCTCAGTTCAACTTGTTTAGTTTACATTATTAAGAATATCAGCACTGCAGATAAGCATTAATCGCCGGGTTGTCCATCGCGACGAGAAGCAATGCAGTAGTAAAGTTATTGACAGTTTTGGCAACGTTAGCATTTTTTGTTTGATCGACCTTTGGATGCATGGGCCTCACAAATAAACTTACGAAATTGTTAGTTTTTTTTTTTTAATTTCATGAAGCAAGTATTTAGTGTGAACTTAATCTCATATAGGTATGGGTGGCGTGGTGCGCCATTTCTTTTATTTAATATTTTTTGCAATAAAAAAGTTGCATTTACGACTTTGATCCATGAATGGCGACTTGCACCCCTTTGCAAAAAATCCTGTGGGCGCCCATGGCTATATAAAGTCAATATGCTTTTAGAAACATTGGTAAAAATTTAAATTAATTATATTGGCTAATATCTTAACATGGATTTATAACTACAATGACATTGCACATTTTTGTCCCTTGGTTTCTTCTTCTTCTTATACAAAACAGACGTTACTTCAAAAAAGAAGATGATTACGTCCTACGCCTCATGCATTCAGTCATGCATATTAACCAATGACTTAAATTCTGTCAAGTCACTGGTTTTCCTGGCTAGCTCAGGCAATCCATTCCATGCTCTAATAGCGCTATGGTAGAAGGAGCTTTTGTACGAATTTGTCCTAGCATACGGGAATAGGAATGTGCCTTTTTCTTTGTGTCTTTCTGAGTATTTTATTAAATTTTGTTTTCGAATTTGAAGATTATGGTTCAGTGTTTTATGTATATTTGCTACTTTACTTTTGAGTCTTCTGTCCTGAAGTCTTTCTAAATTTAGTGATTTTACTAAAGGTGTTACTCTAGTCAAATGTGAATATTGATTTGTTATGAATCTCACTGCTCTTTTTTGTGTCTGTTCCAGTTTGTTAATGTTTTCTTGAGATGAGGGGTCCCAAACAGAAGATGCATATTCTATTATAGGCCTAGCCAAGGTTAAATAACATTTTAGTTTTATGTTCTTATTTGATTTATAGAATTTCTTTTAATAAACCCTAATGCTTTGTTTGATTTTTTATTGTTTCATCAATATGGGGATTCCATGACAGTTTCACATCTTCAACTTTTGAAGTTTTAGAAACTATAGATTAATTGTCAAGTCTTAGGAGGAGCCCATGCTGTCTACCAGACGTCATAGATGAAGGGTCCTTTATTCATAATTTATTTGTTCCGCCACCTAGATTATTAGATTAAAAGAAAAAAAAATCTTTAGGATTTAAGTAATTTTAGTTTAAATACTTGCATCTTATAGATCTAACTATTTTATTTTTTCTAGATCTCTGGTTTAAATAGTTAAATGTAGTATTTAAAACTTTTTTCTTTTTACAAAAAATAAATAAATAAAAAATCTTTTAGCCAAAATTATACTTTCTTTCTGGCATACACAACTATTTGCCAGGATTTTTGGTAAACAACCGTTGTATATGGACTCCTGGTGTCTATCATTCAACTTTCAGACTTCAATTAACATTGTAGATTTTGTAAACTAGAGCCGGCCTTGTGTTGTTTTTATTGCGATTTTAAGATTTAACAAGCTAAGCATGGGATTGAGATTAAGCTATTGTACTCATATTTGTAAATTAGTTTGTATTGCTCTTGCTGTGCATACCGTCTTGGTCAGTGGAGATATGAAAAAATTAAGAGAAACGATGGAGAAAAAAGCAAGAGAACAAGGCATCGACCCCAATAACCTGAAACCTGGGGAATCTTTGATGATACCGCCAGAGCTTACTGACGAAGAGGAAGGCTCGCGTCACATGCCTGAAGCTCATAGATGTGATGGATGCACTGCTGTTGCTTTTCAGGTAGAGTGGTAGAGCTACTCAATTTAAGGATTTATTGAATTTAATCACTAAGCTGTCATTCAACTTTTAGTTTAGACTACATTTAATATTGTAGATTTTGAAAACTAAATCCGGTCTTGTGTCACCTAGAGTGCTGGAATTAGTGAAGTCCTATGGATTTTATCTTAGATCTAGACTAGATGTACTTCACTTACAAGTAATTATTTTTTTGAACAGTCTCACATATCATTTTTATATTAATAGACTTGGACATTTTTTAAATTGAAGTTGAGATTGCTGGTAGGAATGTCTTTGCAAGCCCTGAAGACCTTGTTATTATATGGCCATAGAGTTTTAGCTTAAATTTTTTTTTTACTATAGTTAGCAGGTCATCAACATACAACAAATGAAACTAATTCCACTTTTATTTCTACTAGTTTGAAAAAGCCTTTGGAAAAGCCCTTAAGCATGTCAAGAAAGGCCAGCCTCTTTCTCTGGCTGATGTCTTGGATGTTGCTGATTTAGTTTGTGATAAAAGATTGAAAGAGTAGGTGGAAAGTTGAGATTATTAATAAATAGAAATAACTTAGAAATTAATCTTGTTTATTAAGAATATATCCTTCAACGCATTTTACTATATAAATTTATAGGACAATATCCCCGTCATTTTGTTTTTATGACATTTAATGTAATTATTATTTTTTTCTTGACTTCATAGGTATGGACTGAAGAATATAAATGGTGAAAAGTACTTATCAGGTGAAGGCTTGCCAAAAGAGAAAGAACCTGGAATATTGGAGGCAGGGGGGAAATGGGATGCCAGGTAAAACATGTTTACGATATCTCTCCTTTTAGACATATTTTCATAATTAAACATCAGCATTTTAACTAATTCCTTTTATTGAATTGCCTCCCTTAAATTTACAACAATGTATTAATATGCACTGCACAAGACTTACTTAGACTTAGATACTGTGGAAATGTCTAATAGTAGATAGGGGAAATATGGGCAACAAACAAGACGCCTTATTTGGACCTTGGGTGAGCTTTGCTTTTTTTAAATCTCACTCAGGGTAGGGATTCTTTCTTGAAACTGTCAGGTAGAGTTGAGCCTTCGGCTCTTGGAACTCTATGCCAGCAAAAGTGAACAAAGCTCTCTCTCACCGGCCTGAATGAGAACATTGTACACTGTTCTGTCTGGCGGGTGGGTCAGACTCGCGGCAGGAGGTAACGTACACTAAGACTCCCGCCATTTTCCTTTTCTATACCAGGCTAACTGTGCGGGATACGCCATTTATGGCCCCTTGAGGAACAGCGGCTTGATTGTGACAAGGTTGTGAGAGCTTTTTTACAACCTGCACAGTGCAATGAGGACGCTCTCCCACCCCCTTAGGCATCCCCACAGAGTCTTATTTTGCTACCCTTTTTGCCTAATCGTTTCCTCCTACAATCGTTTCTACCCGGGCGCCACTATGAGGCAGGATAGCATGCCTGGGCAGGGTGGGGATAGAACAGAGACCCTGCATCCTGTTACAACAGGTCAGCCACATCTTTCCAGAAGGGGGCTGACATCATACCATTCACTGGATGTCAAGTCCTGGAATATGGTGGTGTCAGCAGTGCTGTCTAGCCATTGTGAACTCTTCTTTCACTATATCCTGCTAAAAGGCATAATAGTGGATATTAAATTAAGAGATTTCTTTTATCATTTAATCATAATGATTTCTTGTGTTCTGAGCTTTGCAGTTTAATAAACATTCAGCTTAAAGATGTCTGAAAAATGACTACAAATCATTTTTATGCATGTAGTTTTAAGCCAGATAATTAACATGATATCCTCCATCTTTCAACTACCTAAGCACTGTGCTTCACTTAGGTGTCTTATCTTCCCAAACTAGATTGTCTACACTGTGTCGGGAGCTGATTGAAATGTATGAAGAAGATGGCATCTATGATTTCTACCGAGCCAGAGGAAAGGAAAAGTTGGCGGTTTCATTATGCACAGCTTACTGCAGTCCTGAACAGCTCAAAGCCATGAAAACTCAAAAAGAAGAATTGTGAAATTTATTTAGTTTCATGTTGTTGTTTTTTTTTTTAAACAAAACATATACAGGATGTCTATTTTAATATTAATCTTAAGTTTTTTTTCTACTTGGTGCTATGTACAATATGATTTGTAAGCACATTTATTTCATCGGTTACTTTGTTAACTAGAGATCAATAAAATAATAGGACTTAAGAAAAACATTAAAGTATCTAGATACTCAAAAGCTATTGCTTGTGCAGTACCAATGTAGTTCTGTAATTGTCTTCAAAAAAAAAAGTAAATTTTGTATAATTAGATAGATATTTGACTCATTACTTTGTATTTCTTAATTATAACATCAAAAAAATATTAGTTACAACATATCTGTTGCTACTATTGTGTGATGCAGAATTGAAAAAGGACACAATAACACACTGTACATAAATACATTGGTGGATTTTTACAAATGTTTTAGACATATTTTCATATTTCATTTGTTTTGATGTTTTCAAATAATGATCAAAATGGCCAAGCTTTTATTATATGGATATTTTCTTTACATCCACTCTCTCAAACTGCTGATATTATATTTAAATGAAATTTAAAATAGTTGTAGATATTTTTATAGCACCTTTTGTTTAACTTGCTGCTTTCAAACTATTTTTTAAAAATGTAACACTTTTTTTTTTCTTTCTGAAACTTCTGCACTAATTTAATTGTGCTCTGGTTGTTGTGTGCTTAAGCCAGTAGTAACCAATCACTTGGTGCTACATTTTTTTTTCTGAGATTTTCTACTCACCATTTCAAAAATGAACTTAAATATCACAAATATTTGTTCTAATTGTGTCTTGTTGTAACGGTACTAATTTTTAACAATAATGTTTATGACTTTTTTAAAAGACATAAACTTTTTGTGTACTTTTTAGCACAATGGAATAGAGATTCTAAACTCCTGCACTTCTGCCACAAAGTAATTTTTTAGAATTGTGTTGGGAACAATTAAATTTTTAAAACTTGTTCATTTTTACTTATTTGTTCAAAGTCTCTCCCAATCTTTTATTGGTTTAATTCATTTCAGAAGTTCTATCAGATTTGAAGGTATTTACATCATAGCCCAAACTGCCTGTTGGTTGTTGGATGAACCTTCATGACCATTGAACATCGACCGAAGTGCATAACACATGACCAGGCAGCCATCAAGGCGATATTCATTTTATTTTTTTTAAGTCACCCCCACATTTGTTTTTTTATTATTATAGCTTTTATATATTTCTACTTTCATGCTTATAGCATGCTCAGAGCACTTTGGTCCAATCTTATTTGTGGGGGGAGGGGGTATCTAGGAGCTGGTTTTCCGTGCTGCCTTTGGGCGCTCAGTAAACACAACTCTGCCCGAGTCGCGTGTCGAACGTCGAGCCCCCTTCTAGGTAGCCAATGCAAGCCAAGCTCAAGTGTACTTATCCTCTTGAACACACTTCCCACAAATCACTTTATCTTTTTTTTCCTCAGACTTTATTTAACTGCTAAAAAATCTTAATGATAACTTAAATCCTCTGTATGTGTAACATTTGCTCACAATTCACCTGATTTCTTGCCTGCCTGACCTCCACTGGCCTATAACTTCTAATTGTGTTTTGAATTGTCTTTTTCTCGCATTGTTCAAGATTGTTTTGGACTATCATTAACATCTCTAGACACAGACTTTGTTTTGTGATTTGTATGGTTGTGCTGGGAAATAGAAATCTGTACATAGTTGTAGGGTTGTAGAGCAATGAAAATTAAAAAAATTAAGCCAAGCTTTTTATTCTTTGCAATCTCTTATCAACCAATTTTCTTCTTCTTCTTCTTCGTTCTCATTGTTATGTTGGAGGGTTAAGATCACTACACCAATATCTGAGATGAACTGCGCAGTGGTTTCCAAGTCAGGGAGCTCTCCATATAGTTTTCTTTCTATTGGGGTGTTTTGCGGCCAGTGTCTTAGACGGGCCTCTTGGTAAAGAGCGCAGTCTTGGAGGACATGGTCGGCATTCTCTGATGACACTCCACATGGGCAGATATCACTGGTTCCAATTTTGAGCTTCCGGTACATGTGTTGTCGCATTCTGTTGTGTCCGGTCCTAAGTCGAAAGATTACACGTTGGTCTTGTCGGGATAGCTTATAGTAAGCATCATCTTTCTTGTGATTTGGATGTGAGCTTGTCCATTTCTCATTTATTTTATTTATAATTAATTTCTTCATTTCTTCCAGGTAGAGTGCAGAGTTAATTTGTGAGCCACTTCTTCCACCCTTAGCGAGTGTGTCAGCCTTCTCGTTTCCCTCTAGTTGAATATGAGCTGGCACCCACTGAACAACAGTCTTTCTGCTGTTGTTGTTGAGGTTTGTCAGTGCTGCTCTGAGGTTTTCAACACAAGAGAAACCAGAGTTCTGCAAGCCTTGGAGGGTTGTCTTCGCATCGGTTAGTAGGACAATCTGACTGTGTGGGGAACTTGGATGAATTGCTAGCATGTTAGCAGCTAGTGTTAGTGCTTCCCTTTCTGCTCTGTGGCTGTCAGAGAGCCCACCAGTTGCAATGGATTTTCTAGTTTTTCTCCATCTGGCCATTCGATAAGAATTCCAGCTCCTCCATTTGTGGTGGCTTTATGAGATGATCCATCGGTGTAAACTCTGATCCACTGATCGCTAGGATAATGGGTTTGAAGAAAACAGTTCACTATTTCCTTGAGCTCTGTTGGTCTGTAGTCAGATTTTCTTTTTATGTTTTCAATATGGTCCCTTATAGTAGGAAGAGGGCTTTCGTCCCAGGGTGGAGATTCATTATGATGTATTGAAGGTTTTAGGGTTACTTTTTCGAGTTGGTGTTTCTTTTTAAGGTTAACAGATTCCTGTATGAAATTGGTCCTTTTGAGGCGGTTTTTAGTGCCAGTTTTGTTGATTTTGGTTCAACCAATTAAAAGTTACATATCTGTCCTATAAGGGGCACTCTTGCTCAGGTTTGTTATGGCTGTAAATGCCTTGAATTATTTATCTTATTGCAATGATTATCATAGTTATGGTATTACATCTATACTGTTCATTCCATATCTGCTGTTTGATCTACTGCTGCAAGTTTGTGACAAGTTTGAAATGAAAGAATAATCTATTCTTGCCTTATTTACAGTGAAAAGAGCTAATAATCAAAGAGTACACAAATGTGAGCATGAGGTTGATATAATACTTGTACAATTAAGACTATTGATGATGTCATAGAGAAACAAATGCTAATGAGCTACATTCCAGAATCTTCTACTTTACAGAGTTTAGTGAATGAAAATAGTTATATTGTTACTGAATTCATTCACAGAATGACAATAAAGAATTTCAAACAACCAAAAATTAGCATGACATGAATCCAAATTTTTACTTCGATAAATAAGGTACAGTTGCGCAAAATTGTCCAAATATAATATTAGCACTTTCTATATTTTGTAAATGTGTTCTGTAGTGCTAGCAATGTAGTAAATGATTAACATTTTAATGTATATTTTTCCTCATCCCTTCATTTGTAAATTATTGTTTTGAAATGGTCTTTTAGAAAGATACAAAGCTATACTAGCATTTACATCTATATTTAAAGCATCAACATGAAATTTAAGGAGTGTCTCTAAATATTGACAGAACAGAATGCAAAGAAATGGTTGCTACAATTTTTGTAGTTATATATTTTTTTTTTTTTGAGTTTCAGATGGCTAGTCAATGTGTAAAAGTGTTTTATCCTTGTATATCTGCTCATCAAACACAGACTGATTTCAGGGTACCAAAGATTAAGATCTAAGATTTTAAATAAAAAATGCCTTATTATAACTAACTTTTAAATGCTATTAAGAATGCTTATTTTGTGTACAAGCTTTTGTGATTGTAGAGTCTTAACTAGAATGTGTTTACCAAAAATTAAAGGATGTCATATGAATATTACCAGGAAATTATTTATGCACTATACAATATTGAGATAGTGTATTGGTAAATGAAATTGTTGGAATAGACCACACCAAAGTGAATGTTCATTTCATTTTTGAAAAATATATGTGTATTAATCTCTTGATGCATATCATGTTGTGAATTTATTTTTTTAATGACCTTTTCATACCACGTTTTTTTTTATAAGCCCCATATCTGAGACAATATGACCTAAAGTATAGTAAGACTGTAATATACACTGGGACTAGTCTTCTACTCATTGAGGTGTGTAGTAACATATCCAATGATCTACAAGTTGGGTGTTGTGGTGCTCACTTGCCTATATAGATTATCTGCCTAAATGTCTGTATGAAGATATAATAGGAGAGTCTCTATATAATCTCTAACCTATATTTCAACTCAGGTTAAGGTCTTGTTGAGGTTTGTTTCCTCTTGAATATTAGTCATAATGCACTTTTTAAAGCCTATGTGTTCTAGATTTACAATATTTTTTATTCATTTCATTGTTGGTTGATATTTATGAAACGTTGATTCAATAAATGTTTATTAAAAATAATTGGGAATGAAGTTTACTTGACTGTAGTCTAGTTCTAGATATTGCAATTATTTTAAAAAGAACTCAAGGCTTGCAAGCCTAATTGAACAAAATGCTCTGTGTGGAAGAGGTCAATGTCCACTGCTATTTCCACCCAGCCACCAATTTTCTATAGTTTACCTAGCAAATCTTGCAGATTTCTCCATTGATGAAAAGGTTAATGGCGCCTGGATTATAAACAAGGTCGTGGAAGCTCTCTTACAACTCCACACTGTGAAATATTTGAAGATTCGATATGATCTCGAAGTTTTCATAGATCATGTCATGTTGAGATACCAGGGAAATACAAAAGAGAAATTAATTTACTCATGATATTATTCTTAAGATTTCATGCACTAGCTTTTTCTATTTGTCAATCAGCTAGACAAAAAATGACCTGTCACATTCTACCTTGATAAATACACTGACTGATGCGAAGGAAGAATTAGAAATTATGGTGTTTATTTGAGACAATTTGCTAGAGAATATTTGCATTGTTTGCATCTTCATACATTTGAAAACAGCTTTTTTTTTTTTTCAGTTCTGAAATTTAGAAAAGCTTTGATAGGTTAACTTTAATTCACTCCTCAGAATAATTATGTCCAAATTTGAACCAAATTACGATAAACAATTGCATCTTCATGATCTTCATACATAGCATGAGTCTAATTTTGATATTGCATCAAATACCAAATGTGGGTATTTTTCAAGTTAGTCAAACAATTATTAATTTTGAATTTGAGTTACTGTCTCACTTTTAGAATACTGTATCCATCACTGCGATATGTGAATGTAAATAAACAGCATAAAATTTCTTACATGGACAGAGAAATGAAGTCTGCCTACTTTACCATTTCTGACATCTTCATTAACCAATCTGTACTTAGTGTCAAACCTAACCAAAAAAAAAAGAAAACATTTTAAAAATCCTTTAAAAAACAAATCCTATCTAAAGGGGAAGAACCCCGCCCTTAAAACTATATTCATCAATAATGTACACGTTATTTCCCTTATTTTAAATCTCAAACAAAATAATTAATTACCAATAAGTAATTGACATAAGAGTGAGTTGACATTAAAGAAATAGTTATCGTATTTTCGTTAGTTCTGCAGGATCCATACTATAGTAGGCCTATATACTTTAGACCAGTGATGCTCAACCTCACTCGGACGGCGGGCCATTTTAATATCCGACACTCGAGTCGCGGGCCACATGACGAAAAAAGGAAAAAAAGGGAATTATACAATAAACCAATTTTTATTACAAACCCGTAAATCTAGTATTTACATTAATTCACGAGAAGTTTATCCTAAACTACTTTTAAATATCCGGCTGCTGTCAATCATAGTTATGGCACCATCAGTAGTCACTTCCACTAATTTCTCCAAGGGAAAAAGATTCTTTGTGATGGTTGAAACTTTTTTGTCAGTGTTTCGTCACTGGCGATCGGATGCATGCTACAAATACCTAGGCCTACTACTTTTCTGATTTCAAACCTGTTGTTTTTATCACGAATAAATACCAAAATTTTTGATACCGCTCAAAATTTTGATGTCGGTAAACTAGAGTAGCGGCAACAGAAAATAGACATACAGCCACTGATTTTCTTCTCATTTTAGGTAAATATTATCATCAATCATCCTCTGTAGGTGTAATTTAACTATCGCGTCTCAAACCAAGAATGCCGCCTTATTTATGTATTTGATTTCCTAAAGGTGTTTAATGTGAGCCACTCTTTCTTTATAAAATATATTGACTTACCATCGCTATCAATCCATTTACCTTAAAATAGGGAAAGATATTTTTTAAACTTTGTTTTTGGACAATGGATTTTCTAGACTTTGTGCCGACGTTTCGGCGGGCCGGATAGATTCAAGTCGCGGGCCGGATGTGGCCCGCGGGCCGTAGTTTGGGCATCACTGCTTTAGACTGTAGATGATTTAGAATAGCCTCGGAAAGTAGCTTCATGTATAATATATCATGTGGGGTTCTTTCAGTCACGAACGACTTTTGATTATCTCATTCATTAGCTATATTAGCTATTGGACTCTACAGCCATCTTCGAGTCCATAGGAAATTAGAAATGTGCTCATCTTCGAACACGAAGGAGGAGCTATATATATTAGCTATAGTCTGAACGATGTCGTCCACTCTGCAGTGCAATCGCAGTGTAGGCCTACTCAACAGGTTTCTGTGTAGGAAAATTATTCTTTAGTTTCGAAGACTAGATTCTAAATGACAGACTGCAATACGTTCTAATGCAAATTACAATTAATGGCGAGATAATTTAAAAGACAATAGTGTCATTTGGATTACAAAGTAGTTATCTTTTCTTTGCATCTTGGCTTAAAATAAACTTTCTGTTTAAAAGGGAGAAAATTTATAAAACTAAATCATCCTAACTCTAGTCGTATTTTGATACGCTCCCTTTGTACAAAATTACTTGACATTTATTAACGGACTCAGCCGCTGTGTCTAATTTGAGATATCCTTTCTATTTTCTGGGTTTGAACGTAATATAATTTTAAAACTTCATCCGTATGGTGTATGCTAATGCGATGACGTCAGACCTATCAAGGTCTTTCAAAAGAGAAACTTCCTTGCTCCTCCCTTTTCTTTCTTTACAATGGTCTAATATCGAGTTGCATAATGGCATGACAGTACTGTTTTTGTTAAGGATCTTCCTCAAGTGTTTAAAATATGCTGAGCTTGTCAAACAAAAAAGTATCACTTATATGACAGCTAAATAAGAAAAAATATTTTAAAATAAAAAAAGAAACAGCTATTCTTTTATATATCTCATGGAGCGATTTTTTTGCTTTTAATAACTAATGAATGTTAGTTGTTTTTTTTTTAGGAGCATTTTTTTACCCCGCCCATCCCCCCCCTTTTAATGAATTGACCTATAGCCTACTCCCGAAGACGTAATCTGTTCAAGATTCATTCATTGGCCTCCTTCAGTCGTAGAACGACTATGGTTCATCTTGCACACTTCCTCGTGTGGCTGTGGAGCCCTATTTTGGAGAGACACTCCCGTCCACAAGTATCGCAGGTAAAGGTGGTCTTAGCTACAGTGGTAGAGGAGCTGGCCAGTTTCCGCGTTGAAAACAAATGTTATGGGACCCCCTGCTACAGCACCACCCTCCATCCTCGTAGACGATAACAAGCTGGATGCCGTAAATGAATTCTGCTATCTGGGATCCACAATTCAAGACGACCTCTCTCTAGATGAGGAGATAAAAAAAACGTATAGGGAAGGCTGCATCGACCTTTGCTAGACTCAGGTCAAGAGTTTGGGAAAACCAGAAGCTAACTACAGCGACCTAAATGGAAGTCTACAAGGCATGCGTTATGAGCACGCTGCTGTATGGCAGTGAATCATCGACCACCTACACAAAGCAAGAGCGAAGACTGAACTCATTCCATGTGCGATGTCTTCGTAGAATCTTGAAAATCACATGGAAAGAAAAAGTGTGCAATACTGAGATCCTTGCAAAAACAGGTATTCCCAGCATCTTTACAGCCCTCAGACAACGCCGCCTGCGCTGGCTTGGACATGTTCGCCGGATGGAGGACAATCGCATACCGAAAGTCATCCTCTACGGACAACTTGTGACTGGCTCAAGAAAAACTGGTCGCCCCTACCTCCGTTACATAGATGTTATAAAACGTGACCTAAAATCAGTGAACATCAATACTGACCAATGGGAAGACATAGCTCTAGACCGCACCAGATGGAGAGAGACAGTGACTATTAAGGCTGTGGACAGCGAAAGAGGACAACAACTGTTCAAGATAAAGATTTGCTAATCCTCTAGCCAAATTTATATTACCTTTTTTTAAATTTGAAAATTTTTTATAACGAATTTTCTATGTTGCCAACAAGCTAATAATCCTAAACCTACAGTTATACATTAACTGTCAAATTTTTAGGAAAATCGTTAGACCCATTCCCTTTGTTTCCAGTTTTTGCCGATGAACATGCAACCTGAATAGAGGAATGGTTTAGCTCTTAATAACTAATGAATGTTGGATTTAAAAAATGGAACATAACAGTCAAACTAGAGTTTTACTAAGTAATTCTTTTCCCAACGATGTACATCAACTATCAAATTTCTAAAATTCGTTAGAGCAGTATCAAGGTTGTTTTTTTCACCCAAAATGTTCCAGGTTTCATCTGGAAAGTTTCCAAGAAAGTACGAGTTAAATAGATGTATTGTTAAAATGTTTTAAATTTTGGTATCTTTACAAATACATAAGAGTCAACTACTTAGCCAAATTTTGTTTATCTACTGGCTATGCTATCAGATGATTTGTACTACTAAGTCACACTGAGTTTCCCACAATAAAGGTCCCCTCTTCTACTGTTCAAAGAGCCGTTTTCGAGAGCTGTTAGCACCCATACAGGTTTTGCCCATTCGGAAAGTGCGACCTGAATAGAGGTATTGTTTTTTTTTTCTTTTTAATGTTTTGTTATTTCTTTCCTTTGACAAACAAGGGCGAGGGGTGTGATGAGGCCACAGCTATAATTAGAATCAGGTGGAGAAAACTCTTGTCCACATTTAGCCTAAATTTGTTTGTATAGTTTCTGGACTAGTGATATATTTTTTTAAGGCAATGTGGATACTTATATTAGGATAAGGCCGTATGGAAAATGAAGTGCTATGTGCCAGGTAATGTTAGTTCATCTGTTGCAGTGGCCAACGGTTAAAAACAGTGTCATAGGGCCAGCACACCGTTTAATCGCTCTCAAGACCATCTGTATGCTGTATGACGGTCGAACATTTTACTACTAAAAAAATGTCTTTCAAAAACAGAATGTCCAACTGTTAATTATGCTATATATCCATTAACTCTCGAGATTTTACAATACCAATACATCTTATGAGACTAGCATTTTCAAAACATTAATATAGTTTTCTAAGTTTTGAATTCTTACTAATGTGTGCATATACTGAAAGAACGTTGTGGATGATTAGTTATTTTGGGCCATTAAAAAAAACGAGTCATTGCTTTTGTATCTAACGTAAACATATTTTTATCCCCCTGATTCAACAATTTATCTCTTAGAAACAAGAAAAATACTTCAACGTAATT
>JADKLZ010072504.1:0-19985 GCA_021533235.1 Biomphalaria straminea | reverse complement strand
TAGGATCATAGCGCATTGAGAAAGTAGTCCAGACAAGTGATAGGATCCTTGGCGCCGGCGTGGAAACGGCTCACTAGGGGAGGTGAGCAAGGCGAAAAAGTAACAAGCAGGACCCCCGTGGGGGTGCCTACGGGAAAGACGAGAGTCTGCCCATTGCACTGTGCGGAGTTGTAAGAAAGCTCCCACAGACCGTCACCTAATCCATGCGCTGTTCCTCAAGGGACCGTCTCATTAATGCCGAATCCCGCACAGTCAGCTTGGTATAATGAAGGAACATGGTGGTGGCCCCCGGTACTACTTGGCCTTCGACCATGATTTCTAGTCCATGTGTCGGAGTGTCATTAGTATTGGAAATAGCAATGCCCTATAGACATTGACTCGGGTCCCTCCCAGACAGGCCTGTGGTCCGCAGGTTGTTTTTTTTTACTGTTTGATCTTTTGTTCTCGGATGAGAGTCAGACAGGTTTTTTTTTCGAAGAGCTTCGGCTCAGCACTTAAGACTATCCAGTGGATCATAGCGCATTGAGAAAGTAGTCCAGACAAGTGATAGGATCCTAGCGTATTCAGAAAGCTAAAAGCTAAAGAAAAACCAAAAATATTTCTCATCGCACAGATTTATTATGTCTTATGGTGATCATACATACTATCCAAACTAATTGACACAATTACACTTAATATAAGTTTTTTTTTTTAATTATTTATATATTTTTTATTATTTTTTCCCTGCTCTTCTCTCCTCTTTTGTTTTATCTTTTAAAAAAATTGTATTGTGAATTATATTGCCTATTGAATATTCATTATGAAATGACTTGGTTAACGTCGTGCCCAGAATCCGAAGGGCCATAAAAAAAGGTCATTACACTTTGCGTAACAGAATCATTCAACTTTTTGTGGTCAAAAAGTGTAAACTCTTCGTCTGTTAATGACACCTGTTCTAAGAATATCTACATTTATGATTCCTATCTCAATCTGACATGTTTCTTCTTACGACATTGTTGAACAGGGCCATAAATATTATTTGAAATACGTTGATGTCGTAATAGCTGTCATAGGAACTGAAACTTATGTCGTAAAAGATATCTTCAGTGTTTTACGACTTTCAAAAATTTATAACGTACAGTTGCGACTTTAACACAATTGTTACACTATCGAGTGTTTAATGTAACAATGAGTCAAACTATTCGATTCGATGACAATTTATGAGTGCTCAAATGGTCGTTTACTGGAACAAAAGGAAGTCATGGATGGGGTCTTCACAAGGTCAGTTTTTAATTTATCAGTGAAGTACATTAAACCCAGAACTGTAAAACGAAAATAACCTAGCTCAGCAGTGATGGCTGAGAAGGATTTTTGGAATAGCATACCAATATCTTGTCACCAATAGTCTCTTCCCCTAAGTGGAATGGAGACCGAATGAGGCATGAGATTCGAGGGACATTTCCTTAGACAAAACACGTGACCTAAGTCAGACAGAACATGGAAGCTGAAAAGAGGAAAGAGAAAACAAAACAGTCCATTTCCAACATGGCGTCGCCAATGATAGATCTTTAAAGAGAGAGTCTGCCGCCATATGGGTCGAATGGCGAGGGTGGATCTAAGTCGTGAAGTCTTAGGTACGAATAAGAACAAAAGCTAAGATGCCCTTCTGGTAGTAACCAGACTGTAGATGTTAAATAACATTGAAGTCTTTTGGTTTAAATCAGAATTTCACCTCTTTATCATGACAGCTGATTTCGCTGCCAAATTTAAAAAAATCTGTTGGTGCATCTTATAAATTCTTTTTAATAGTTTGGCTTGAAGCAAATAAAATCTGGAGACTGAGAACCATTCCAACGCAAATATGTGTATTTTTTTCTTGACCCAACTACATATACATGGATGGCTGCATGGACGTGCGGTATGCTCACTGGACTGTCATACGGTAGAAGATCCGAAGCATGTAATTTTTAGTTTTAACATATTTATTGTAGGCTACTATTATCGTGATGTATTCATATAACTCATATCTTCCTTCATTGACTAATGGATAAGAATCATCTTTCTTTTGACGGAAAATCTGTTACTTTTAAATAAGGAAAAAATATAATATAAACTAGTTGATTACATTTTTTGTTTTGTTTCTTTTATTTTCTTGTTTCGTTTCTTTGCCAGGTTTTGAGAGACTCACAGTGGGTTACAATCATGATTACAATTTTTATTGGTCTAAAAAACTATCTTCCTTCTTTTAAAAAAATATTTATAAATTTCTCGAAATAAAAATATTTATTACATGACACTTATGACCTTGTTACAACAAAAGCAATAAATCTGAGACATTATTATTCTACTCTGAAATATATGATTCATATTTGAGAGCATTGCTCTTTGAAGAGGATATTGCGGTTCACAAACCTGAGAAAATGAAAGTCGTCCACTATGAAATTTAAAAAATACTGGCCTACATCAAACAATAAAGTTTTAATAAAGGTCATGGACTAAGAGATATCGAGAGGGAGAGAGAGCGAGAGAGAGAGAGAGAGAGAGAGAGAGAGAGAGAGTTTACGCTTGAACCAGATTTTGTTATCTGAGATAAGACCTACATTTTGCATCATCATGGTTTCGTAATGTATTCAAAGTTATTCACATGCTAAATATTTATTTTTATAAATTTCGAAGGGGGAAAGAAAAGTGGAATTTGGTCTCACTTTTTTTCTTTGCTCTGACATTGACAAGAATGTTAATATGCCAGCTAGCAAATATAGAAGATAGCGCACTTTTTACTGCTCTATCTTGATGGCTCTGAATCAAGGCAGACATGATCCATATAAATCATAGTAAGTTTGTTGAAATAAAAACACCAAAGTATTATTAATTTTATGCCATTTGAAAATGTTTTCCCCCTCAATTTAAATCAGACTAAATTTGTTAAATTCGAATCCTTTGTCGACTTAAAAAATATAATCTACCAAAATAGCTGCAAAGTCTATTGGACAATGCCAATGTCATAAGTATTTGATTCTGAATGTTTTCATGTGGTCAGTGTAAAAAGGAAGCTGTGCCACTTCTGCCTAAGTTCTGGGATTGTGAATTTAGTGGGGGGGGGAGGGGGTCAAAGACGAACCCACCCAACTCTATCCTAAATACCTTATATTATGCTGGTCCCTTGAGTCCACCCACTGTATTATAGATACCTGACATTAGTTGGGGAAAGTAAAGGCGGTAGTGCTGGCTGTTTAATGGTCCACCTTTTCATTATCTATCCTATATATTGCAAGGTCTGATAGGAGCATTTTACTTTTTAAAACTTCATTGGGGGTACAAGTAACTAGGGAAAAGAGTTGGTTGGTATCCAGGCCATCCTTTATCAATGTGAAATGTTTACCCTGGCGCGGTAAAATAATCTATCTTCCTCCTTCAACACTTTTTTTTTCGGTTCGTTTGTACTTCATTGAAGTTAACAAAAAGATTTAGGCCTATTAAACAGTTTATAAACCATTTTCTTCGTATTCCACACAGACTTTGATGAACTGGTACCGAAGGACAGTGTTACAATCTTGTAATTACCATCGTTAAGTCTATGCAAGAACATTTTTTGTACAAAGATTTTATCAACTCACTCTGTCTGTCGGTCGGGTAAAACGTGTGTACACGTTATTTCTTACACACCCAATCTCGGAACAAGATGAAATTGTGCATACTTATTTCTTTTACCGGACAAAACAAACAATCAATTGTAAAAAAAAAATCAATTAGTAAATTAACTTTTGGTAATTAATTATTTTGTTTGGTATCTTAACAAGGGAAATAATTTCTACTTGACTGAAATTGTGGTATAACTTGAGTTAGTCCCCTTTATATGTCGTCGTCTGAGTCTTAGTGATCGCAACATGAGCAATAGGACTAGGCTATAAAAACAATAGATAACTCTACAATCCTACAAAATATAAAGCCTTCCACTAGCATAGTGGTTACCGTGTTGGCTTGATAAGCCTGAGAAGGCTTGAGCAATGAGTCCGAAGTCAGGTAGTTTTTCTCTCTTTTTTTATATATTTTTTTTATATTGTTAGTCTAGATTTATTACACATTTTATTACATGACTGATCGAAACCACTTAATACAACTAAGCTTAATAAAGCTTTTTTTAAAAAAAAAAGTATTTTAAAAAATATCTTCTTGTTTTAAATGGCTTTCAGATTGCCTTTACTGATGCTACTAGAGTACTGGTAGCTAGATGCCTGTGGTATAAGCTCATTATTATTTATCCCCGAATAGCCCGTGTATCGTTCGAAACGATACGAAACAAGGCATTGTATTCGATTCCGAAGATTAAGGATGGGTGCAGTATTTCACGACACCACGCAAAACCCCGATAGCGACCTGCATATTTCGCCGAACTTCGTGCAGAAAATGTCGTTTTCTTCGTCTGCACCTGAGACAGGAGCTCTTCTTTGGGTCTCAGATATGTGTCCAGCGACCCTTATGGGGAGGATGATGTCTAAGAAGTATCGAAACATTTTTAAAGTGAAACGAGAACGAACCGCCACAAGACTTGGTGATCTGACGCTTAGTCATTGAAATTCTCTTAGGCCAATGTATTTTCTCTCTCTCTCTCTCTCTCTCTCTCTCTCTCTCTCTCTCTCTCTCTCTCTCTTATTTCTTGTTCTATATTCTAGTTCTTTTTCCCCCTCTTTCTCTCTTTTATTCTCTCTTTGATTTTCTCAATCCCTTTTTTGACATTAGTTTGGGAAAAGCAAATGCGGTTAGTCATTGTACTGGCCACATAACACCCTCATTATCCGTTGGCCACATATAGGTGGTCTTCACATTGTCTGCCTCATAGATCGCAAGGTCTGAAAAGAAATGCATCGAAATGCCTGCGTTTTTTTACACAACACAAATTGAAATTTATAAATCCAAAAATCAATTTAGTTTAATGGAGTTAAATCAACGTCGGGATCATCAACTGGGAGAGAAAGAGTTAATGGGAATATGAAATATAAATGCGTTTGTCACTTGACTATAAATATTTTAAACTGTGACCCTAAACTATATATTCAATTACCTGCAGGGTGGACTGCTATGAAAGAACATGCTGCTAGAACAGCTGTTACCGTAACCCAGCACATTTTCTGATTGGCTGCTGAAATACATTAAAACACAGAACTCACAAGACCAGTGGCGTAGCTAGGGTGGGGGAGTAGGGGAGTAGAATTGAAAAATCCCCCCCGGGGGGGGGGCGAACTTGAGGGGGGGCCAAAAGAGTGTGTTTTTTTACATTAAATATTAAATATTACGCAAAATGCAGGGGCCCCCAAAGAGGTAAAGCCCCCGAGCCCCTAAGTGATGGAAAATTCCTAGCTACGCCCCTGCACATGACAAACATCAGATAAATCTATTTATATCTTTAAACAGCAAAAAATTATTCTACAAATAAGTGTGGTCGAGAGGCTAAGTTTGGCTTGAGCTTGGCTTGCTTGGCTACCTAGAAGGGGGCTCGAGGTTCGACACCCGACTCGGGCAGAGTTGTGTTTACTGAGCGCCCAAAGGCAGCACGGGAAACCAATTCCTAGATACCCCCTCCCCCCCCACCGGTCCACAAATGAGATTGGACCAAAGCGCTCTGAGCATGCTATAAGCATGAAAGTAGCGCTATATAATAGCTATAATAATAAAATATAGGAGGCCTATAAATTAATTATTTGCTATATGAATCGTAGAACCACTATAAATGACATACTAGAAATAGATCTGAGAGCGTAGGTGCAGTCATTTTTATACATCTCGTCACTTTCATTAAAATAATAAACCTAAAAAAAAAACAAGGTTAAAATGACAGTTTGTGTAGAAAAACAAAAAATCGGCCCACGAAGTGGTCCACCCAGGCAGGTAAAAGGCAGGTATCGATATTTTCAGATAGAATTTCCGAATGAAATTCTATCAAGGCAAATGACAGAGAAGAATGGAGAAAGAAGGTTTACAGATCTTGTGTAGTGCCCCAACGGTCCAGCAGACCATATGATAGGTGAAAGTGAAGGTGAAGTTACATGTGAACCTGGCCCAACTGATTTCATAAGTCTCGTTTTCAGATCGAGACAATTACTAGTTCTATTCCAAACAAAACCCAAATGTGTGTTAAAATTGTGTACTTTGCGGTGTCGAAACTATAAGTGCAATACAAATAAAACTTACAGTGAGGAGTTCTTCCCCTTAGATAGTACTTTTTTTTTTAACCTCTCTCACGAGAGCTAAGCTTAACTGCCTACCAAACAATTATTATCGTAATGGATGTGTTATTTAATGGATTTCTTAACTTTATTTGAAATAAAATCTGTTTATGTATTTATAGTTTCTACACGTTCGTTTATTATTATTCGGTTGTTTTTTGTTGTTTTTTTTTTCTATTTTTTCATTGTTATTTATTTATTTGTTACTTTTTTTTGAAAATTTTTTTTAAAATTTAAACTGAATAAAATATAACCGGTGTTTTCAAATAGAACAAATATATCGCTGTTGTTTATTTTTCCTTTACTGTCAATCAAGATCAACAGAATGTAGGCCCTACGTTGTTTTTATCGAACATAAGAGACAATAAAATATATATAAGAGAATATATAAAATAACTGT
This sequence comes from Biomphalaria straminea, assembly GCA_021533235.1. Taxonomy (NCBI): domain Eukaryota; kingdom Metazoa; phylum Mollusca; class Gastropoda; family Planorbidae; genus Biomphalaria; species Biomphalaria straminea. The sequence continues at coordinate 13,382 of JADKLZ010072504.1, read as the reverse complement.
TTGTTATAGACATTTTTTTATCAGAATAGTTTTTGACGGAATTACTCACACTTGTCCAACTCAGCTGTAGTCTGTCCAACTCCTGACGGCCGGACGTCAGTCGAGAATCAGTTCCCTTGAGATAGCAGACGTCAATCACGAGATCACACAACAAAGCACGGGGATCTGTAGTCTTGTGCTCTTTATATAGCTGACAGCTTCCATTAACGCACAATGGAGATAGAACGACAGCACTGAATAGTAGAGGGGGGGGAGAAGTTTTTTTTTTTTTTTTTTGAGGGGGGAAATGGTGTCAGTAAAGATTTATTTACAACTAGAATAGTGGTTCCCGAGAAAGGATCGCTAGAGAGTATTAGATGCATGCCTTGTTAGGAAGTCTTGTTATTTATAAATACTGCCTAATCTTGTTGTATGGACCTCTCTGTTAGCTCTGTGATTTGACACAGCAGCTTCTCTCCCTGATAAACTACTTATATATGGAAACTTTATGCAAATCAATAACTATCTTTTTGGTGGATCTGGAATGAAGAATAAGTAAGTATTCATGATCATTTTACAAACCATGTAGATCTAGTAAATTTTGTGCAATTTTTAGAACTACGGAATAATTTGTTAAGCTTTTCCGCTTATCACAAAACATAATAAAAAATTACAAACCTTACATCCGCTAAATCTGTCTGTCTGGTAAAAAGTTTGTACGCGTTATTTCTCCCAGACCCAATCTCGGATTTAGCTGACATTTTGCACAATTATTTCTTTTACCTGACAAAACAAGAATCAATTCTAAAAAATTACCAATAAGTTACCTATTGGTAATTGATTTTGTTTGGTATCTCAAAGAATCAAAGAAATACACTTGACTGATTTTGGTGGTATAAGTTGAATACTTGAATACTCTTTATACTTTGTAGGTCGCGCTTTAAAGTTTGATGCTAACAATAGATACCTTTAAAACCTTCTATTTTCATAAGCGATTCGCTGGCAAAGTGGTTAGTCTATTGCAGGCATGTCAAACTGTGTGTTCGGGGGCCGCAAGCGGCGCGCGACCACCTTGCATGCGGCCCGCTTGGCCACCTAAAAAAATTATAAAAATTATGTTAAACTATTACGCTGGAAAACAAGAGATGACAAGCTACTTGAATGGAAAAATAGTATTTGTTTAACTGAACAACGAGGGTGAGTCTGCAGTGAAAGCAAGCTACATTTTGTCAAACTTCATTGCAAGCCATTTCAAATCATTTAATAAATGTGATTTTATGAAAGAGTGTTTCGTTAAAGCCGAAGCCATTTATTCAGAAAAAAAAGGAGAAAGCATTCAAAGAAATAGCGTTAACTAGTGACACTGTTGCAGATAGAATAAATGACATGTCAGTCAGCTTGCTTGAACAATTAAAGAACAACAGAACTGATTTTGAATTACTTTCATTGGGTCTGTATGAGTCAACTGACGTAACGGGTGTAGCACAGTTAGCTATATTCATAAGGGCCTTTAACAGGAATTTTGACATATACCAGGAACCACTTGAGTTCTGTTCTATGCATAACAAGCGAGGATGATTTTTGAGAAATGACAGGAGGTGAAAATGCAATACAATTTATCTTTAGTAAAGCTAGCTAGTCTAACAAAGGTATGGCGCACCAACCATGAAATGAAATGGTTTTGATGCAAAGTTACTTGCAAAAATAAGAGAGATTGATGCTAATTTTAAATTTGCTTATTTTCAGTGAATTATTATTATTATTAGTGGTAGTAGTAGTAGTAGTATTACAGCTTTTATATAGCGCTACATTCATGCTTATAGCATACTCGGAGCGCTTTGGTCCAATCTCATTTGTGGACCGGTGGGTGGGGGGGGGGGGGAATCTAGGAGTCGGGTGTCGAACCTCGAACCTCCTTCTAGGTAGCCAAGCCAGGTTCAAGCCAAGCGAACTTAGCCTCTCGATCACGCGATCTGGTTAGATTCTGAAAATGCTGCTGGAAATGTGCAATTAGAGCTGATAGAAGTCAGATTCTTAGTTGAAATCGAAGAATATTGAAATGGCTGTGCCAAAATTTTACAGTTATTTATCCTGAACGGTTCGTTATATTGCGGAAATTTGCAGCTAGATTTCTAGCTATTTTTGCATGCACTGGTATTTGTGAGCAGTTCTTTTTCATAATAAAAGCTATTAAAAAGCTATTATTATATATTAAAACACCTCACCGTTTGAGATTATCTGATCAAAATTTGTCATCTGTGATGAAAGCGTCAGTGGCAAACAAACTTCAACCTGACATTAATAAAATGGTATCCCAGAAAAGATGTCAAGCATAAAGACAAAGAGAATAATGCGTAATCATATTAATTTTTAATTAGCCGATAGTACTACAAATTTAGCTAAGGGACAGGTATGCCATTAATTATTGTATTATATTGTATTATTTCTAATTTACATAAAACTAGTAGGCTGTTTTAAAACTGATTTTTTGCTGCGGCCCCTCAGGTCACAGTAAGTTGTTTGTGCGGCCCATATACCTTAATGAGTTTGACATGCCTGGTCTATTGGTAGAGGAGGAGGCTGGGGAAGCTTTTACTTGCGAGTTCGAATTCAGGTTGTTCACTTTTTTAAAAAAAAATATATAAATGCATTTAAATAGCGATCACTCAGATACCCCATTATTTCTCCCCAACACCTAAGAGTGTGGTTATCTTGGTAAATGTATTTACGTCGTGCGAAGTTGAGGTCAGGGATAGCAGGTTAAACACGTCAAAACGTTGATTTGTATTGACGGAGCACTGGCAGCAGCAAGAAATATACGAGCTGCAGTAGCACGAATTAACTGCATTTTCTTAATATTTCATTAATAAAATGCAGATATCTCTGGCACCGAAGAGATGTGTTTGAGCGTTGGATTTTTTTATGCAATTGTACTCGATAAGAATTCATTGGTTTGGTAACTGTTGTTAAGAGAGACGCACTGCCTGTGTCCAACTTCATTATCAGCGAGTACATTATGTACATTTTTCACATGGACAAAATATTCGGCCAAAGTTATGATGGCTGCCCTGTGATAGGTAGCATTTAAAACTGTGTTGAGGCAAGGATTCGTGAAAAATATCCTATAGCAGACATTGTCCGTTGCGAGTCCCACATACTGAAATTTATTATTATTGATCTGAATGCTGTTAAGTGTCATCCAGAAGATTATATTTTTCTTCCATATCAGCCCCAAGAGAGAGCGTTGATAATAAATTTAACTCTTTTGTGTGAAACACAATTGACTGATAAATATGAAATCATTCGCGCTTTAAGTAACAACTTTGAGAAGATCTTTGACTACTTGGCGTTTTTAAAATAATGGCTGTAAGTGAAACATGACAAACAGCATGTGTAATCAGTGCCTGCTTCTCATGTGTTTCTGATTTGTCGTTTAATTGTCAATTATTCCTCTTTTCATGAACCAGTTTCCATGATGTTGCAGTATGTCCATCTTAGCATAATTGGCCACTTAACATCAGGCACATTAATGGTATAATAAAAAAAAATATACAAATTTGAAAAAGGCGAGACTGCTAGCAGGCAAACGGGGTATTCAGTTGTATGTTACCGAAAATTTGTAGTCGACAGACACACCGAGAAAAACAAACAAAAATGTGTTTGGATTTCGGGAGTTATAACAGAATACTACTTTACATTACATAACGTAACTTTGTGCGTTAGTTTCTTCATTAACGTTTCGATTTCAAGCAATAATAATGCTCAGTTCAACTTGTTTAGTTTACATTATTAAGAATATCAGCACTGCAGATAAGCATTAATCGCCGGGTTGTCCATCGCGACGAGAAGCAATGCAGTAGTAAAGTTATTGACAGTTTTGGCAACGTTAGCATTTTTTGTTTGATCGACCTTTGGATGCATGGGCCTCACAAATAAACTTACGAAATTGTTAGTTTTTTTTTTTTAATTTCATGAAGCAAGTATTTAGTGTGAACTTAATCTCATATAGGTATGGGTGGCGTGGTGCGCCATTTCTTTTATTTAATATTTTTTGCAATAAAAAAGTTGCATTTACGACTTTGATCCATGAATGGCGACTTGCACCCCTTTGCAAAAAATCCTGTGGGCGCCCATGGCTATATAAAGTCAATATGCTTTTAGAAACATTGGTAAAAATTTAAATTAATTATATTGGCTAATATCTTAACATGGATTTATAACTACAATGACATTGCACATTTTTGTCCCTTGGTTTCTTCTTCTTCTTATACAAAACAGACGTTACTTCAAAAAAGAAGATGATTACGTCCTACGCCTCATGCATTCAGTCATGCATATTAACCAATGACTTAAATTCTGTCAAGTCACTGGTTTTCCTGGCTAGCTCAGGCAATCCATTCCATGCTCTAATAGCGCTATGGTAGAAGGAGCTTTTGTACGAATTTGTCCTAGCATACGGGAATAGGAATGTGCCTTTTTCTTTGTGTCTTTCTGAGTATTTTATTAAATTTTGTTTTCGAATTTGAAGATTATGGTTCAGTGTTTTATGTATATTTGCTACTTTACTTTTGAGTCTTCTGTCCTGAAGTCTTTCTAAATTTAGTGATTTTACTAAAGGTGTTACTCTAGTCAAATGTGAATATTGATTTGTTATGAATCTCACTGCTCTTTTTTGTGTCTGTTCCAGTTTGTTAATGTTTTCTTGAGATGAGGGGTCCCAAACAGAAGATGCATATTCTATTATAGGCCTAGCCAAGGTTAAATAACATTTTAGTTTTATGTTCTTATTTGATTTATAGAATTTCTTTTAATAAACCCTAATGCTTTGTTTGATTTTTTATTGTTTCATCAATATGGGGATTCCATGACAGTTTCACATCTTCAACTTTTGAAGTTTTAGAAACTATAGATTAATTGTCAAGTCTTAGGAGGAGCCCATGCTGTCTACCAGACGTCATAGATGAAGGGTCCTTTATTCATAATTTATTTGTTCCGCCACCTAGATTATTAGATTAAAAGAAAAAAAAATCTTTAGGATTTAAGTAATTTTAGTTTAAATACTTGCATCTTATAGATCTAACTATTTTATTTTTTCTAGATCTCTGGTTTAAATAGTTAAATGTAGTATTTAAAACTTTTTTCTTTTTACAAAAAATAAATAAATAAAAAATCTTTTAGCCAAAATTATACTTTCTTTCTGGCATACACAACTATTTGCCAGGATTTTTGGTAAACAACCGTTGTATATGGACTCCTGGTGTCTATCATTCAACTTTCAGACTTCAATTAACATTGTAGATTTTGTAAACTAGAGCCGGCCTTGTGTTGTTTTTATTGCGATTTTAAGATTTAACAAGCTAAGCATGGGATTGAGATTAAGCTATTGTACTCATATTTGTAAATTAGTTTGTATTGCTCTTGCTGTGCATACCGTCTTGGTCAGTGGAGATATGAAAAAATTAAGAGAAACGATGGAGAAAAAAGCAAGAGAACAAGGCATCGACCCCAATAACCTGAAACCTGGGGAATCTTTGATGATACCGCCAGAGCTTACTGACGAAGAGGAAGGCTCGCGTCACATGCCTGAAGCTCATAGATGTGATGGATGCACTGCTGTTGCTTTTCAGGTAGAGTGGTAGAGCTACTCAATTTAAGGATTTATTGAATTTAATCACTAAGCTGTCATTCAACTTTTAGTTTAGACTACATTTAATATTGTAGATTTTGAAAACTAAATCCGGTCTTGTGTCACCTAGAGTGCTGGAATTAGTGAAGTCCTATGGATTTTATCTTAGATCTAGACTAGATGTACTTCACTTACAAGTAATTATTTTTTTGAACAGTCTCACATATCATTTTTATATTAATAGACTTGGACATTTTTTAAATTGAAGTTGAGATTGCTGGTAGGAATGTCTTTGCAAGCCCTGAAGACCTTGTTATTATATGGCCATAGAGTTTTAGCTTAAATTTTTTTTTTACTATAGTTAGCAGGTCATCAACATACAACAAATGAAACTAATTCCACTTTTATTTCTACTAGTTTGAAAAAGCCTTTGGAAAAGCCCTTAAGCATGTCAAGAAAGGCCAGCCTCTTTCTCTGGCTGATGTCTTGGATGTTGCTGATTTAGTTTGTGATAAAAGATTGAAAGAGTAGGTGGAAAGTTGAGATTATTAATAAATAGAAATAACTTAGAAATTAATCTTGTTTATTAAGAATATATCCTTCAACGCATTTTACTATATAAATTTATAGGACAATATCCCCGTCATTTTGTTTTTATGACATTTAATGTAATTATTATTTTTTTCTTGACTTCATAGGTATGGACTGAAGAATATAAATGGTGAAAAGTACTTATCAGGTGAAGGCTTGCCAAAAGAGAAAGAACCTGGAATATTGGAGGCAGGGGGGAAATGGGATGCCAGGTAAAACATGTTTACGATATCTCTCCTTTTAGACATATTTTCATAATTAAACATCAGCATTTTAACTAATTCCTTTTATTGAATTGCCTCCCTTAAATTTACAACAATGTATTAATATGCACTGCACAAGACTTACTTAGACTTAGATACTGTGGAAATGTCTAATAGTAGATAGGGGAATAATGGGCAGCAAACAAGACGCCTTATTTGGACCTTGGGTGAACTTTTGCTTTTTTTTAAATCTCACTCAGGGTGGGGATTCTTCTTCTTGAAACTGTCAGGTAGAGTTGAGCCTTCGGCTCTTGGAACTCTATGCCAGCAAAAGTGAACAAAGCTCTCTCTCACCGGCCTGATTGAGAACATTGTACATTGTTCTGTCTGGCGGGTGGGTCAGACTCGCGGCAGGAGGTAACGTACACTAAGACGCCCGCCATTTTCCTTTTCTATACCAGGCTAACCCTGTGGGATACGCCATTTATGGCCCCTTGAGGAACAGCGGCTGGATTGTGACAAGGTTGTGAGAGCTTTTTTACAAACCCTCGCAGTGCAATGAGGACGCTCTCCCACCCCCTTAGGCACCCCCACAGAGTCTTGTTTTGCTACCCTTTTTGCCTAATCGTTTCCTCCTACAATCGTTTCTACCCGGGCGCCACTATGAGGCAGGGTAGCATGCCTGGGCAGGGTGGGGATAGAACAGAGACCCTGCATCCTGTTACAACAGGTCAGCCACACCTTTCCAGAAGGGGGCTGACATCATACCATTCACTGGATGTGAAGTCCTTAAAATATGGTGGTGTCAGCAGTGCTGTCTAGCCATTGTGAACTCTTCTGTCACTATATCCTGCTAAAAGGCATAATAGTGGATATTAAATTAAGAGATTTCTTTTATCATTTAATCATAATGATTTCTTGTGTTCTGAGCTTTGCAGTTTAATAAACATTCAGCTTAAAAATCTGAAAAATGACTACAAATCATTTTTATGCATGTAGTTTTAAGCCAGATAATTAACATGATATCCGCCTCCTTTCAACTACCTAAGCAATGTGCTTCACTTAGGTGTCTTATCTTCCCAAACTAGATTGTCTACACTGTGTCGGGAGCTGATTGAAATGTATGAAGAAGATGGCATCTATGATTTCTACCGAGCCAGAGGAAAGGAAAAGTTGGCGGTTTCATTATGCACAGCTTACTGCAGTCCTGAACAGCTCAAAGCCATGAAAACTCAAAAAGAAGAATTGTGAAATTTATTTAGTTTCATGTTGTTGTTTTTTTTAAACAAAACATATACAGGATGTCTATTTTAATATTTATCTTAAGTTTTTTTTCTACTTGGTGCTATGAATAAGTATATGAACATGCTATGTACAATATGATTTGTAAGCACATTTATTTCATCGGTTACTTTGTTAACTAGGACTTAAGAAAAACATTAAAGTATCTAGATACTCAAAAGCTATTGCTTGTGCAGTACCAATGTAGTTCTGTAATTGTAATTATGTATAATTAGATAGATATTTGACTCATTACTTTGTATTTCTTAATTATAACATCAAAAAAATATTAGTTACAACATATCTGTTGCTACTATTGTGTGATGCAGAATTGAAAAAGGACACAATAACACACTGTACATAAATACATTGGTGGATTTTTACAAATGTTTTAGACATATTTTCATATTTCATTTGTTTTGATGTTTTCAAATAATGATCAAAATGGCCAAGCTTTTATTATATGGATATTTTCTTTACATCCACTCTCTCAAACTGCTGATATTATATTTAAATGAAATTTAAAATAGTTGTAGATATTTTCATAGCACCTTTTGTTTAACTTGCTGCTTTCAAACTATTTTTTAAAAATGTAACACTTTTTTTTTCTTTCTGAAACTTCTGCACTAATTTAATTGTGCTCTGGTTGTTGTGTGCTTAAGCCAGTAGTAACCAATCACTTGGTGCTACATTTTTTTTTCTGAGATTTTCTACTCACCATTTCAAAAATGAACTTAAATATCACAAATATTTGTTCTAATTGTGTCTTGTTGTAACGGTACTAATTTTTAACAATAATGTTTATGACTTTTTTAAAAGACATAAACTTTTTGTGTACTTTTTAGCACAATGGAATAGAGATTCTAAACTCCTGCACTTCTGCCACAAAGTAATTTTTTAGAATTGTGTTGGGAACAATTAAATTTTTAAAACTTGTTCATTTTTACTTATTTGTTCAAAGTCTCTCCCAATCTTTTATTGGTTTAATTCATTTCAGAAGTTCTATCAGATTTGAAGGTATTTACATCATAGCCCAAACTGCCTGTTGGTTGTTGGATGAACCTTCATGACCATTGAACATCGACCGAAGTGCATAACACATGACCAGGCAGCCATCAAGGCGATATTCATTTTATTTTTTTTAAGTCACCCCCACATTTGTTTTTTTATTATTATAGCTTTTATATATTTCTACTTTCATGCTTATAGCATGCTCAGAGCACTTTGGTCCAATCTTATTTGTGGGGGGAGGGGGTATCTAGGAGCTGGTTTTCCGTGCTGCCTTTGGGCGCTCAGTAAACACAACTCTGCCCGAGTCGCGTGTCGAACGTCGAGCCCCCTTCTAGGTAGCCAATGCAAGCCAAGCTCAAGTGTACTTATCCTCTTGAACACACTTCCCACAAATCACTTTATCTTTTTTTTCCTCAGACTTTATTTAACTGCTAAAAAATCTTAATGATAACTTAAATCCTCTGTATGTGTAACATTTGCTCACAATTCACCTGATTTCTTGCCTGCCTGACCTCCACTGGCCTATAACTTCTAATTGTGTTTTGAATTGTCTTTTTCTCGCATTGTTCAAGATTGTTTTGGACTATCATTAACATCTCTAGACACAGACTTTGTTTTGTGATTTGTATGGTTGTGCTGGGAAATAGAAATCTGTACATAGTTGTAGGGTTGTAGAGCAATGAAAATTAAAAAAATTAAGCCAAGCTTTTTATTCTTTGCAATCTCTTATCAACCAATTTTCTTCTTCTTCTTCTTCGTTCTCATTGTTATGTTGGAGGGTTAAGATCACTACACCAATATCTGAGATGAACTGCGCAGTGGTTTCCAAGTCAGGGAGCTCTCCATATAGTTTTCTTTCTATTGGGGTGTTTTGCGGCCAGTGTCTTAGACGGGCCTCTTGGTAAAGAGCGCAGTCTTGGAGGACATGGTCGGCATTCTCTGATGACACTCCACATGGGCAGATATCACTGGTTCCAATTTTGAGCTTCCGGTACATGTGTTGTCGCATTCTGTTGTGTCCGGTCCTAAGTCGAAAGATTACACGTTGGTCTTGTCGGGATAGCTTATAGTAAGCATCATCTTTCTTGTGATTTGGATGTGAGCTTGTCCATTTCTCATTTATTTTATTTATAATTAATTTCTTCATTTCTTCCAGGTAGAGTGCAGAGTTAATTTGTGAGCCACTTCTTCCACCCTTAGCGAGTGTGTCAGCCTTCTCGTTTCCCTCTAGTTGAATATGAGCTGGCACCCACTGAACAACAGTCTTTCTGCTGTTGTTGTTGAGGTTTGTCAGTGCTGCTCTGAGGTTTTCAACACAAGAGAAACCAGAGTTCTGCAAGCCTTGGAGGGTTGTCTTCGCATCGGTTAGTAGGACAATCTGACTGTGTGGGGAACTTGGATGAATTGCTAGCATGTTAGCAGCTAGTGTTAGTGCTTCCCTTTCTGCTCTGTGGCTGTCAGAGAGCCCACCAGTTGCAATGGATTTTCTAGTTTTTCTCCATCTGGCCATTCGATAAGAATTCCAGCTCCTCCATTTGTGGTGGCTTTATGAGATGATCCATCGGTGTAAACTCTGATCCACTGATCGCTAGGATAATGGGTTTGAAGAAAACAGTTCACTATTTCCTTGAGCTCTGTTGGTCTGTAGTCAGATTTTCTTTTTATGTTTTCAATATGGTCCCTTATAGTAGGAAGAGGGCTTTCGTCCCAGGGTGGAGATTCATTATGATGTATTGAAGGTTTTAGGGTTACTTTTTCGAGTTGGTGTTTCTTTTTAAGGTTAACAGATTCCTGTATGAAATTGGTCCTTTTGAGGCGGTTTTTAGTGCCAGTTTTGTTGATTTTGGTTCAACCAATTAAAAGTTACATATCTGTCCTATAAGGGGCACTCTTGCTCAGGTTTGTTATGGCTGTAAATGCCTTGAATTATTTATCTTATTGCAATGATTATCATAGTTATGGTATTACATCTATACTGTTCATTCCATATCTGCTGTTTGATCTACTGCTGCAAGTTTGTGACAAGTTTGAAATGAAAGAATAATCTATTCTTGCCTTATTTACAGTGAAAAGAGCTAATAATCAAAGAGTACACAAATGTGAGCATGAGGTTGATATAATACTTGTACAATTAAGACTATTGATGATGTCATAGAGAAACAAATGCTAATGAGCTACATTCCAGAATCTTCTACTTTACAGAGTTTAGTGAATGAAAATAGTTATATTGTTACTGAATTCATTCACAGAATGACAATAAAGAATTTCAAACAACCAAAAATTAGCATGACATGAATCCAAATTTTTACTTCGATAAATAAGGTACAGTTGCGCAAAATTGTCCAAATATAATATTAGCACTTTCTATATTTTGTAAATGTGTTCTGTAGTGCTAGCAATGTAGTAAATGATTAACATTTTAATGTATATTTTTCCTCATCCCTTCATTTGTAAATTATTGTTTTGAAATGGTCTTTTAGAAAGATACAAAGCTATACTAGCATTTACATCTATATTTAAAGCATCAACATGAAATTTAAGGAGTGTCTCTAAATATTGACAGAACAGAATGCAAAGAAATGGTTGCTACAATTTTTGTAGTTATATATTTTTTTTTTTTTGAGTTTCAGATGGCTAGTCAATGTGTAAAAGTGTTTTATCCTTGTATATCTGCTCATCAAACACAGACTGATTTCAGGGTACCAAAGATTAAGATCTAAGATTTTAAATACAAAATGCCTTATTATAACTAACTTTGAAATGCTATTAAGAATGCTTATTTTGTGTACAAGCTTTTGTGATTGTAGAGTCTTAACTAGAATGTGTTTACCAAAAATTAAAGGATGTCTTATGGATATTACCAGGAAATTATTTGTGCACTATACAATATTGAGATAGTGTATTGGTAAATGAAATTGTTGGAATAGACCACACCAAAGTGAATGTTCATATATTTTTTTGAAAAATATATGTGTATTAATCTCTTGATGCATATCATGTTGTGAATTTATTTTTTTAATGACCTTTTCATACCACGTTTTTTTTAATAAGCCCCATATCTGAGACAATATGACCTAAAGTATAGTAAGACTGTAATATACACTGGGACTAGTCTTCTACTCATTGAGGTGTGTAGTAACATATCCAATGATCTACAAGCTGGGTGTTGTGGCGCTCACTTGCCTATATAGATTATCTGCCTAAATGTCTGTATGAAGATATAATAGGAGAGTCTCTATATAATCTCTAACCTATATTTCAAGTGAGGTTAAGGTCTTGTTGAGGTTTGTTTCCTCTTGAATATTAGTCATAATGCACTTTTTAAAGCCTATGTGTTCTAGATTTCCAATATTTTTTATTCATTTCATTGTTGGTTGATATTTATGAAACGTTGATTCAATAAATGTTTATTAAAAATAATTGTAGTTTAGTTTCGGAATGAAGTTTACTTGACTGTAGTCTAGTTCTAGATAGTGTAATTATTTTAAAAAGAACTCTAGGCTTGCAAGCCTAATTGAACAAAATGCTCTGTGTGGAAGAGGTCAATGTCCACTGCTATTTCCACCCAGCCACCAATTTTCTATAGTTTACCTAGCAAATCTTGCAGATTTCTCCATTTATGAAAAGGTTAACGGCGCATGGATTATAAACAAGGTCGTGGAAGCTCTCTTACAACTCCACACTGTGAAATATTTGAAGATTCGATATGATCTCGAAGTTTTCATAGATCATGTCTTGTTGAAATACCAGGGAAATACAAAAGAGAAATTAATTTACTCATGAAATTATTCTTAAGATTTCATGCACTAGCTTTTTCTATTTGTCAATCAGCTAGACAAGAAATGACCTGTCGCATTCTACCTTGATAAATACACTGACTGATGCGAAGGAAGAATTAGAAATTATGGTGTTTATTTGAGGCAATTTGCTAGAGAATATTTGCATTGTTTGCATCTTCATACATTTGAAAACAGTTTTTTTTTTTCAGTTAGGAAATTTAGAAAAGCTTTGATAGGTTAACTTTAATTCACTCCTCAGAATAATTATGTCCAAATTTGAAACAAATTACGATAAACAATTGCATCTTCATGATCTTCATACATAGCATGAGTCTAATTTTGATATTGCATCAAATACCAAATGTGGGTATTTTTCAAGTTAGTCAAACAATTATTAATTTTGAATTTGAGTTACTGGCTCACTTTTAGAATACTGTATCCATCACTGCGATATGTGAATGTCAATAAACAGCATAAAATTTCTTACATGGACAGAGAAATGAAGTCTGCCTAATTTACCATTTCTGACATCTTCATTAACCAATCTGTACGTAGTGTCAAACCTAACAAAAAAAAAAAAAAAAAAAAAAGAAAACATTTTTAAAATCCTTTAAAAAACAACAAATCCTATCTAAAGGGGAAGAACCCCGCCTTTAAAACTATATTCATCAATAATGTACACTTTATTTCCCTTATTTTAAATATCAAACAAAATAATTAATTACCAATAAGTAATTGACAAGAGTTAGTTGACATAAAAAAATAGTTAACTTATTTTCGTTAGTTCTGCAGGATCCGTACTATAGTAGGCCTCTATACTTTAGACTGTAGATGATTTAGAATAGCCTCGGAAAGTAGCTTCATGTATCATGTGGGGTTCTTTCAGTCACGAACGACTTTCAATTATCTCAT
>JADKLZ010072499.1:0-13079 GCA_021533235.1 Biomphalaria straminea | reverse complement strand
GTTGGTTTTCCGTGCAGCCTTTAGGCAGCTCAGTAAAGACAACTCTGAAAGAGTCGTTTGTCGAAACTCGAGCCCACTTCTAGGTAGCCAAGTCAAGTTCAAGCGCACTTAGCCTCTCGACCACGCTTCCCAATATCAGTATTCGAACATTATGGGTCTATCTGAAAAGTCTTCAGACCAATCTCCAATGTCATAGGGTCTACAACATATATTATCCTGTTTTTTATTTATTTATTTATATATTTTACTGAAAAGCTTAAGCTAAAGCTTGATCAGTAGCGGCCTTAGGGGGTGGCAAGTGGGGCAACCGCCCCAGGCCCCGCGCCTGAGGGGGGCCCCGCGCTGGGAGATTTTATTGTCACCAACTTCGAAAACTAAATGAGTGATTATAAACAATGACTTGTTACTCAATATTTTCCCAGCATATTAATTATACCATTTGCCATTTAAGCTCTTAACTTAAATTTTGATTTCGACATACCGTTCAGTTTCGGTAAAGACAGCCGAGTCTAAGAGGCTATCATCGTTTAATAGTTCACAATAAAAACACATAAGTTGAAGCAACCAATCCTACTCGTTTATTTCGTATATAAATAACGACATCTAATCGGATTATATAAGGAAAATGTGTAATGATAAAGTTTGAACTACTCTTTGCATTATGAGACATTGTATATGAAAGAGTCATTTATAACATTTGCAGGAACATAAATGCAACTTCTGACTAATTGTTGTTTTTTTTTTACCATTACACCGGTACGGCGTTTTTCTTTTTTTTTTTCAATGTGGGGAAAAAAAATTATTAATTTTCTTGTATTTTAGCGTTTAATATTAATTTATACTATCCATTTATTTAGAAAAAAGCATAGAAACAAAATTAACAATTATGCAGTGTATTCTCTACTGTCGCTGGTGAGACGTTCTTAGACCGCACGCGAAGGTCAGATTTTCGCAGTAGGCAATTTAATTTCATAAACGTATACTATTTTCGGATTTAAACTGCATCACCAGTTGATGTGCTTGTACGCTATTTCGGCAAATCAGCTTTCAACAAGTTTGGCGAAGACATATATATTAAGTTTACTTTTTCCAATTGGCTACTGTGCAAAGACAAAAACGCGGCAGTATTTTTAGCGGTCCCCGAAAGGAGAAAATCCGCTATTAGTTTTGTGTGGTATGTCTGTCCGTCCGTCCGTCCCGCTTAGATCTCGTAAACTAGAAAAGTTATTGAAAAACCGACATCATTGTTTAGACCATTCAAAGTTCTGATGCAAGGGCTACTTTTTTTTATTTCTAAAACCGAAAAATCTAATTTTTAAATCACTTATGCAAGCAGTTTCTTTCAGAAAAATACATCACTTTTACAACTATTCATTATTAATAGTAACAAACACTGGAAGCTCTTTAATATAGGAGAATACTAATTACCCCTTTTTTAAACAGCTTTATGCAAAAGGTTTTACTTTTTTTCACATTTTTTTTACAATTGTTTTGGTAAGTTAAGTAAGTTCTGTTATACTAACTACTACATTTACACAGAGAAAAAATATATTTTGTATACATATAAGTTGGACATAATTTAAAACAACAATTAATAAGTAGTTTTCATATTATCGCGTGTCATAATCTGGTAGAAGTTGACAACGAACTTCACATTCACTTTCACCTATCCTTGGTCTGCTGGGGCACAACAAAAGATATGTCAACCTTCTTTGTCCATTCTACTCTGTCACTTGTCTTTAATAGAATTTCATTCTGATGTTCTTTCTGAAAATATTGAGACTTGCCTTTTAACCTGCCTGAGTGGACCACTTCGGGAGCCGATTTTGAGTTTGTGTTTCCACACAAACTGTCTTTGTAATCTTGTTTTTATAAAAAAAATATTACAAAACCTGTGATAAGGCCCGCAAAAGTTGGGTCTTCAAAAGTGTATGGACCACTATAGCTCCTATAGCACACTTTATTCTTAAATAACATCTTATTGGCTTCAATTTGCAGATTGAGAGAGGCGGCATAATATTAGTAGTGGCGAGTGTTTTCCTTTTTTTATTTGCATCTGTTAATGCAGAACAATTAAAATACTGTATATAATGCACTTATGCGGCTAATAGTGAACCAGCAGTACCTACGTAATGTTCTATGTTTTGTTACAAAAATAAGGCCCAGAGATTTGAGGCGGACATACTGTATTATCATTGTTACAGCGTTAGAAACGGATTAGCCCGTTAGCGAGATGTGGTACGACACTCAAACACTCTCTATGGCCACCGTCAGTCGCAAAGCGACTATGGATCATCTCATGGAAATGAGATGAATGCCTGGGCATAAGCTGTGGTCGGAACGATGTCGCCCGCGGCCCACACATCAGTCCCCCCTCTCCACGCAGCTGATGTATCCAACAGAACGGCAGTGCCGATACAGTTTGGGGTCAGCAGCGTCGCAGGTTCTGCCAGAGTGTAGCACTGGGTGCTGCAAACTGCCTTAGGGTCGCCAGCTCCTGATTTTTCCTCAGGGTTGACTCCCGAAGCCTTTCCCTTGATTGGGTATAGCTGCAAGGCAGCAGAGGTTTGAAATCAGAGTTTTCCTTCTCCTAGTTGGGTAGCCAGCCATGGCTAACGAGCCCCTCCTGCCCGAAGCTTACTGGTTAACGCGCCAGTTACTCACACACACACGCACATATATATATATATATATAGTCTACCTTTACGGCTAAGGGCCCCGCAAATGACGCTCGCCCAGGGCCCCGCGCACTGCTAGGACCGCCCCTGGCTTGATGCCCCTCGCAGCCTGATGGCTTGTGCGGACCGCACCACCCGCACGTGGCTAGCTACGCCTCTGGGTGTGGTCTAAAGAACGCTTCATGTTACACCGACTCAGTTCCAGAAGCTGCGAAAGTTGATTTCATGGTTAAAACTCCCAAAGCCTGAGTGACTTCACTTCTGATTTTTCCTCCAGGATGTCTCCCTCCCGATGCCTTAGTACCGCAAAATAGCGGGGGGGGGGGGGGGGGTTGAAGTCAGAGTACCCCTCTCCTACCTAGATGAACTGCCTTACTACGAGCTCCATCTGTCCGAAGCTCCCGGTTTTATGGCGCCAGGTATCCACATTCTCTTGTTAGTAAGAGCAGTTTTGCCACACGAGCAGGTCAGGTACTGGACTTAGTTGTTAGATGCTGAGACTTATGCCGTTAAGGGTATTTTAATAATTTTATAGACAATGGGAGCTTATATCCCCATGCATGGACACCCCCATGGGCGTGTTTATATTTGAAATAATCAAATGCATAGAAATTATGGAAACATATAGGTCTGTGATAATTCACTCTTCAATGAAAAAAATCATTTCTTTTTAATTTTCAATACAAACTGAAACTTACCTGGACCTGAGTGTTACCTGTAGATCTAGATATAGATCTGAGTAATTCTATGTAGACTGTAGTCAGTGTAGATCTATAGACATAGTATTTAAGTATAGATGATCTAGAGTTAGAGCCATCTAGACTAGACTAGATAGATCTATATAAAAATATATTCTTTTTTTTATAGACTAATCTAGTGAGTAGTCTCAGTAGTCTAGTTACTAGTATCATACAGTAATAACAGTATAGACGATAGTAGTAGTATAGTTATAACTATAATAATTATTATAATAATAATATAACCCAGTAGTCTAGTCTATACTTATAATACTAATACAGTATTTATTACTAGCTATAACTATAGAAGTATAGTATACTCTAGATCTAGTCAGTCAATCTAGAATTTAGAATCTCTACAAAAACAAAAAAATTGAAAAAAAAAATTGTTACAAACAAACTTTACTGTAAACATTTTAATCCCAGCACCAGGTCGGCAGGGCCAGCCAGGTGTGACCAGACCAGATCTCTTCTCTGTCTAAAGTGACTAAAGTGTTACTAGTGAGTAAGTAACTAGTTGTAACTACTATAAAACTAGTGTTAGTCATATAATGTCATCACATATGATAGTATCAAATTGATAGTCATAGTCTGTTTAATGGCACTGGAATCAATAACAATCGTTACAATTCAATTTCAATGTTACAGTGTTTTATGTTTGGATTTTCACATTCTATTTTTCGACTTCTAGATCTTCTCATTTAGTCTCATCCAATCATCATCACATTTTGCAAAAAAAAACTCATGCTGATTTAGAAAAGGAAAGTTATTTCCCCTTTCAGACCATGCATTAAGATGCTTGATGATATCACTTAACACATTAGAATTTATATTAATCAATATTTTAAATATTTATAAAAAAATTAACCAGTTCAATTTAGCTTCAAATAATTTAGTCATAGGTAATAATTTTATATAAGAGAAAATGTTCAGAGACTAAGCCAATTTAACTCATGGGTTGGTATGTAAATAATAACACTGAACATGTGTGTGTGTGAATTTTGATCTCTTGTCTTGACCAATGGGATATATATGGCCTAAGTGTGACACAGATAAGCTCAAAGTTTGGTTCAGAAATCTTCCCTCTAACTGTTACATGAGTTGCAATATTGTAAAAAATGATTGTAAAAGTTATAAAGTAAAAAGGAGCAGTTAATAATATAGTAAAAAAACAACAAACTAACTTAATTTAAAAACACACTTAGAAATTAGAAAATAAAATAGAAAAGATCAAAGTGTTTGGAGTGTAAATGTAACTTTTACTACACACCCTACACTTTCATTTTGTTTTCTATTTTATTTTCTACTTTTTAGTTTTTAAAAAAAATTACTTAGTGCTATTCATTTTATAAATATTGTATTATTTATAGGTATTGATCCTCTGTCTGGGAAGACAGTCGATGCACCCAGTTGAGTCACTGGTTTTAGTTTCTTCTTGAGATGAGGGCAGAATCTGACCAATTCTGGAGGTTAATTTTGCCACATTTGTGCATGTGTATGCATCTGTTTTAGGCCTTGCTGATAGGGCAGTTTTATAACCCATAACTGTTGCCTCCAGTCTTTTAACCGCTTTGCAGCAGCATCAGAGATTCCACTCTGGGGGTACATTCGTCATCCTTAGTGAAATGATGGCCAATGTCTCATGGTCCCTCTCTTGACCTAGCTGACTAGAACTATTAACTACAGAGCATGCTGTATAAATAATCTTCTATGCTATTAATACTTGTTTGTTTATTTTACATATTTGGGATGTTCCTAGTCCAAACCTCCTGCAGGATGAGGGATGGGAGTGGACAGGATATGAACCCATGAACCATCGATAAGTCTGATGAAAAGTCCAACTTGCAAACTGCATGACTAGTGTTATGACACTATTAGGATTTAGTTAGATTTGTTTCGTGAAAAAGGGGAAAGTTTTAGTTAGTTACAGATGATGCAAAGTTAGTTTTAAAAAGTAGAAGGCTCTACAATAGAGGATAAGCAAGACGTGTTTTGATTAGAACAGTAAATTAATAGGAATATCTAAACAGCTAGCGTCAAAAGACATTGGACGTGTTTCCCTTTGAGGATTAAAGTGTTTACTGTTTAACACAAGTGTCGACTCTTCATCTATTGATCGGCCTTTCGTTGGTGTTATTGAGTTAGTTGGAGTTAACCTCCTGTTCAAGTCATCATTTAGATCCAACACTGCGAAGAGGCATGTAACACAAGCCATATATCCTATGCTTAATAAATTTATTGATTCTAGAATAGATCTCTACTAAGTGTAACTATAGACTTATAATCTATCTCTTCATAATGTCAAAATGTTGTTGTATTAAAATGTTAATAGATATTAACCAAGACTATAATCAACCATGTCAACCTGGGTATTGTTGGCTACTGTTATAATTGGTTTCAACGCAGTTTCCCTGGCAGCCATCTTGTGTGTTTATCTCTTATACCCACAATACATTATACTTTTCATTTTCTGGTAAGTTGTATAGGCTAGTGAACTATATATGTATCTTAAAAGAATTAATATTTAAAACATGACTAAATAGGAACATTTTAATTACATTTTTTTTCTTAGGTTTCTCCTCAAACACAATTACTCCATGTCTTATTAATTTATCCAAATAAATAATTTTGATTTACAATTACAACGATGAACAGTAACCTTTAACCTCTTCCCCTGTATTTATTCATAAGGATCCAATTAAACCGAAATTAACCTTTTTGATACTTTACTTTATCAACTGTGAAGTACACCATGGCTAGGTCCCAGTTTTAATAGGACTAAAATACTTTTTATTGAAACGTAATTTCAATTTTATTTTTTGTTGATAGTGCTGTTCTATCCCATATCATCATCAAACTCCATTTCAGCGAGTGCTTGAGACGCTTGAACCGAGACCATTCATTAGAGAAGGCTTTAACATTGACCTGCAACATCACAACCTGTGGTCAGTTTAGTTGCCACATCACAGGTCTGCACGACATGACAGGTTGCGATGTTGCAGGTCAATCTTGAGGCCTTCTATAACGACCAGTCTCACTCTTGAATACTCTCTAACAAAAGTTGGGAACAGAAACCCAGTGGTTGTACCTTATGCACACCCTTAGGCTCTTCCTCTGAGCCACCCTAAAACATCTACCGTACGCAATTTTAAAGAAAAAAAATTAAAATTATACTATGAAATGACTAGAACCTATTTCTGCATCTTCCGCTACCATAATGTTATGTGAATTATTGACATTGCAGGGTTCAAGGCTATATTGCAGGTCTGAAAACCAAGTATGTCAGTGATGGCCAAGTGACATTCTGCTATGGAGAAAAGAATAAACCCAGATCCGATAAACCCAGCTTGGTTTTCATTCATGGTTTTACTGCAAATAAGGAAAGCTGGAGTCAGAGCATTAAAGTAAGTTTTCTCCCTTTGATTAATTATTATAAAGCTCATTTTGTGTCCACCAGACGACAATGAAAATGTTGGCAACCATTTTTTTTTAAAGCAATCGACTAACATGAAGTATTTATAATAATGGCTATGTCTTTGATTACAAAGATTTAGGATGAGTGCAGTGTCTCACATGACAATGCAAAGTTATGGCCTGCTTATTTCTCCACATCTGATGCAGACAAAGGTTTTGCCAATGCGGGGTCTATTTAAGTTCTACTGTTAGTTCTGGATGATGCTTCTATTGTATTAATTAATGTCATATTAATATCTTTTTCCATTAATCTTATTCTGTACTAATATATCAGTCTCTAATCATAGTTGTACAGATGCACTTGCAAACTATTGCTATTACAAACTTATTACTTATAATGTTAATCTCTTGTCTATGCCTGATGATAGTTCTAGATGATCATCATCACCATCTTTCCTTTGCGTTCCTTATGGAACATATGGCCTTTGTAAAAACACGGCACTCTCCATGGTCTCTTGCTATTTTTTTTATTGGCTTCCCAGCTCTTTCCTGTTCTCTCAGCTTCACTTAGTATACTGTGTCTCCATGTTCTTTTTGGTCATCCTCTACGTCTTGTTCTCTAATTCTATATGATGCTTCTATTGGAGAATAAAACAACGCTGTAACAATAAATGCTAAATTTTCCATTCTAACTAGTTATTACCTAAGGATCTTCACATTATTGCAGTGGACCTCCTCGGACATGGTCACTCGAGTGTGCCGGGGGAAGACGTGGAGCTCAGCATGGACTATATGATGGACACTTTTCATAGAGTAAGTGTATTAATACATTGTGGAGGACTATAATAGTTTGGCACATAATGAATGTTTTAATGGTACAAAGAGACTATACTCAAATTAAATTACTTTATCAGATGAACTACATGGTAAAAAAATATTTATAAAATGTGGATCAGATAGATAAGTAGGGAAGTCTAATGGTGGAAAAGATTGAAGAATGATGGGTTATCGCTTGATCATAGAGGCAAGTGACCATGGTGTTTTTTGTTTACTATAACATATATATATGGCTCCTTCTGTCTAGGAAGACAATGGATGCACCCAGATGAGTCACTGGCTTTGGTTACGTCCTGAGACGGGGCAGAATCTGGAGTGGCTCATAGTAGTGAATCAAATAAGATTTTGACATTATCCTGACATCATATGTTGTAGTTAGTGAGCCTGAATATATCCAAGACAGCAAATTTTGTGATCTTAAGGAACATTTTATAAATTTTTTTTAATACATTTTTTTGGTGCCGGAAATGTTGTTTATTATTTCGATCAAATGAATGAAGTGATCTAAGTTGTAACAATTTAATACTGGAGAGATAGATGTATCTTCAATCATCATGCATATCTATGTCTGCATCATGTGTCTGTTAGGCTGAACCTATGAATTACAATTATAACTCAAAAGAAAAATAATTCTACTGAAAAATAAACACACTTAGCCACCTAGACATTCACAAAGTCAAATAATATATAACTTATATATGACACCATCTATCTTCTTTACTTTATATCTCTCGCCAGCATTAGAGTTTCATTTATCTATTCCTTAACAGTTGTCTTCACATGACTACTTTTGTCTGTTTCTCTTTCTTTTCCCTCATACTATTCCCTGATGAGCAGTAACGTAAAAGTAAATTTTCCTTTCAGACCTTGTGATCTATAGGGCAGATGATGTAAAGATCATCTGATTCTGTGGCCTACGGTTATCGAGGGTGTCATGCGACCAGCACAACGACCAACCGCCTTTACTTTTCCCTAACTAATGTCAGGTACCCATTAGAGCTGTGTGGACTCAGAGGCGCCCAAAGATCCCGAAATAAAAACCCCAGTCTTCACTTGGATTTGAACCCGGGACCCCAGGTTCAGTCGCTAAGCGCTTTACCACTCAGCATCTGCGCCCCCCTGATGAGCAGTTACGTACATTTAATTTGACCATTTAACTGTCCATTACTTGAAACCATGCTCAGTGTTTGTATTTTGTGTCTCTACATTTTCAATGCTGATGTTCACTTTTGTTTGACACAAGTTAATGAAGTCACAAATTTCAGTTTTTAGAGTTGGTTGGTTTGTCTAGTGTCAAGGTTCACCTGATAGGGATCTCTCTTGGTGGCAACATTGCTGGCCATTACGCAGCAAGGCATCCAGACACAGTGGCTAAAGTGACCATGATTTGTCCTGCAAGTAAGTTATTAAGCTCCCTTTTTTTTAAATTTTAGCCAGATATAACTGCAGAGTGGTAAGTCCTTGTCTTCTTAAAAAATGGTTTGCAGTTCAAACCTGAGGGTTTTGTGATCTCTTGACAACTTTTTGTTTGCTTACATGTTAGGTATCTTCATGTGTCGGGGAAAGGTCAGGCTATTAACTAGAATCACTTGCCTTGTGGTCTTCTATGAAGTCATATCACCTGCTTACTACCAGTATCTTAAAAGCACATATCTTATACCATAAACTGGGGACACATCCATATAAGTGGGCTCTCTATCCAAGTGCCATTTGAGGAAAGAACAGGCTGCCGGCAGCAGCCAGGTAATGACTTGTTAAAGCTTAATTCTTTAATTACCATGCACAACTAGATTGCTAGATCAACACATGAATACCTAAGATAAGATAAGATAATTTTTATTGATCCAATCTAATGGAAATTAGTTTGATTACAATTGACAACCTCAGGGTAACTACTGTACAAAAACACTATTGATGAAAAATTTGAACAACATTAACATACCAACACACATACACATTCACAACCAGCGCTTTGTGAATTTGACTTCTATGTACTTCTCGATGACAGCTGATCTCGTAACACTCTGACCGAAAGTGGGACAAAGGAGTTTTTAAATCTTTCAGTTTTAGTCCTAATTGAAAGGAGACGACCACTTCGTTCAGATCTTATAATCTTATAGGACTTAATTGTCTTTTTTTATTCCTGCAACATCTTTAACTTATAAGACAATATAATTGATGCATAATAGAAGACTAGAAAGTTATGTACAGCTTCAATCAGCTTGTCCTGTACTGCTGCTAGGTGCAGCACTACAGCTGCTACACTACATTCAAGAAGGACAGTTTAGACCTATTTGTTTAAAAATTTTTTAGATTAGTTTGTCTTTTCAACTCTTGTGTTTATGTCTGTTATGTTATAATAGAGCCTTGAACCTACATTATATTTGTTAACAGCGCTTTGTGAATTAGTTAAAAATAAAATTCCCCTTTCAGACCTTGTGGTCTATAGGGCAGATGATGTAAATGTCATCTGTTTCTGTGGCCTTTGGTAAATGAGGGTGTCATGTGGCCAGCACAAAGTCCAACAGCTTTTACTTTTCCACAACTAATGTCAGGTACCCATTAGAGCTGGGTGGCGGTGGACTCAGAGGCGCTGAAAGATCTCGAAATAAAAAATCCCAGTCTTAACCAGGATTCGAACCCGGGACTCTGGTTTGAAAACCAAGCACAGCCTTGGTAAATTTAATTATTATTAATATTATTCAACTTGATCTATATTGTGTTTACTGAGTGCTTCAAGGCAACAAGGAAACCAAATACCCCCCTTTCCTACTTATATCCACAAAAGAGATTGACTAGAGTGCACAGAGTATGCCGAGGGGGCATAGAAGACACGCTGTTGAAAAACATTAATTAAAGAAGATTAAAAAGATATAAATGTAGCTTGTAGGCACTTTTCATTAATAATAATATATGTCACACCTGTTTCACTCAGACATTGCATGTGAAATATTTTCATCAGATCAATTCTAATTAATAATTTGATTGCCAAGAGAACAATAAGATTTTTGTGTCTGTTTGTTCTGTCTTATATCTCCTTTGTGGGGGTGTTTTTTACTTTTTAAAATCTTTGTAACCTTCTTATAAATGTTTTAACATTTTGCTGAAGTGTTTTAATTGAAATTGTGTAAGAAATTGTTATGAATGTTAAATCAACAAGTGTTTTAGAAGGCCTGTCTCTCTTTCAGTGTTTACCCCAGTAGATTCTGAGCTGGCACGTGGCTTGAAAGAAAAACTAGCCAAAGGCGTAGAACATCTGACCCTTGATGACTCCAAGCTACTGGCCCATGATGTGGATGGTTTGAAAGATCTGTTTCAGACATTGTGCTATAACAAATCAGCTTTTGTTATCAACAAACAGGTAATTTTTTTAGTTTCTAGTAACAAAACTGCTGATCACATGATTCGGGGTGGTAATCTATAAAGTACTAGCACCATGTATTTGATAGTGTTAGTATCTGAAGAGTAACTTTGAAAGTGACTATTTTGTACCCAACTGTCCTTATGCCTCCAGCCTTTGGAATAATAATAATAATCTTTATTATTCATTAGGAAATTTGACTTACAATTTGTGCATTATATAAAACAAAACATATTAATATATAGACAATGAACCATGGGTCACATCCATATCACTCAAACATTACATGTGAAATATTGTCATCAGATAGATCAATTATAATTGATTGCCTGGTTAACAATGACCTTTCATATGTAATGTTTCTTGCTTGTCATATTAGATACTATACTCATCTTCAACAGTCTAGCAGCAGTCATTGATGACTCTTTGCCTTATCTAGACATGGTCAGCTCTTGTCCTGTTAATCTTATTTCTTTTTGTTTACGTTCTCTTGGTGAATGTTAATTGCCATCCATCCATTCCAGTGGCACTACAGCCCATGGAGGGCTCTGGCCTGTTTCAAGACATCCATCCATTCAGATCTCTCCTGAGCCTTTTGTCTCCACACCCAAACCTCTTGCTGAGGTAGATCTGCCTCCACATCATCAATCCATTGCATTGGGGGTCTGCCTTTGGGTCGCCTGCCTTTTGATTTTGCCTGTATACAATTTTCTCTCCTCTTTTATCTGGCATTCTTTCAATGAGTCCTGCACAACGTAGTCTTTTATTGCTCCTAAAGAATATTTCTTGATGAGATTTCAGTTTGTTATTCCTCTAATATATTTAAAACATTCTCAGACGATATAATGATGTCAGTATAGCAATCATACACTAGGCTTAGACCTATTGATGGCCCAAAATAACTATACAATAAAAACATAAAATCTAACTATACAATAAAAATAATGAATTATAGTAACTAACATTTTGTTAAAAAAAAAATAGTTATTATAACCTATGATCCACATATCTATCTATGTTCAATGATTTTTGTCAAATTTGTTGGTTTTATTATTTTATAAGATGTTTAAAAAGGCACTCTGAACTGTGATTATCTTATTTATGACTTTCTGTGCTTCAGTTCACAAGCTAATTTATTTAATAGAAAGTTGTAGCCTGTTGTGACTTTTGCATTTGTCTTTTATTTTTAGTTTCTTGTTGGTTTGTTGACATTGCGGCAGCCAAAACTGAAATTTTTCTTGAGATGTAAGTCATTAGATTATGTCCCCTTTTGATTTGCTCATAAAAATGTGTCTGTTATTGGATTGTATGCTTGCACACATTAAGTACCTGAAACACATACACACACACACAAAATTAATAGGTATTCATCGTCACTTATGTTTGGAATTACGTCACTTATGTTTGGAATTACGTTTATTGATAGTAGAAAAACCCAATTCCGGGGACATTGCTGTTGAAAGTAAAAAGAAACTATCCAATCATTGATTTGTACAAATATTGTTTTTTTTTTTAATCTTTTCTGTCAGTATACAGAAGTGCATCTGTACACTTTCTGCCTTCAATGTGCAGTATAGCAGCAAGCATAAGTCCACCCTCACAAGTTATCTGGGGAAAACAGGACTTGGTAAGAAATTAAAATTTAATTAAATGACATAAACAATGAGTGAATTTCAGTTATAAATCTGTGTTATAGGGTGAGCCTTAATGTTCCCTCTTGATATATGGAAAGTTGTGTCGTCTAGCATACACATGAATAGCTGCCTGGTCATGGGGTATGCTCTTTGGTCATGATGGTCCAAGGTTCAAACCCTGCCCACTACCTTCCTCTGCTGTCCTGCAGGTGGCTGAGGCTGGGATGTAATAATCTTTTATTCTGAAAGAACATCTAAGCATGCCAAGATTATCAGAACCTTTTCCAATTTGTCTAATGATAGAATTTTTAAAAATGTTCTCTTTCTAACTGTGGATGGCTGAAAGTTAGATGGTCTTCTCTTATGTGGATGAATAAAGGTTAGATAATCTTTCTGCATTTAGATGAATAAAGGTTAG
>JADKLZ010072497.1:0-12827 GCA_021533235.1 Biomphalaria straminea | reverse complement strand
AAACATAACAGATCTTTATGGTTCTACGCCTACTAGCCTATCTCTAAGTCTCTATGATACAAAGAATTATTCAGCTTTATTCACTACATATGTTGGAAGACCTTTTTTTTTCCTTTTGATAAAATGTCAAAACATTATTATTTCTTGTCAGGTGATCATGAATCGTCAATGATGCAACTCGTGATATTGGCGCTTGGATTGACGAGAAAAAATCGGTTTATGACCTCTGAACCGAAACCTCCGAGGCTATACCCCCCCAAAAAAAAACACGAGAAAAGCTTCGAGAGACAACCCAGAAGAAAAAAAAAAAACAAGAGCAGGTCACACAGTGCCTGGCAAAGCCTGCGATGCCGCTGATTCAAAACTGTATCTGCACTGGCCGTTTCTTTGGAATGCATCAGCTGTACGGAGAGGGAGGATCATAATTAATGCCCAGTCTAAACGAAATGAACCTAAGTCGTTCACGACTGACGGAAGCTAACTATTTATTAAATAGTAGTGAGAACTTTATAGGTTCACTTTTTGAAAGAAGCTTACTATTTTTTAAACACTTAATTAGTGAGAACTTAATTAAGTTGACTGTCACGTCCGTCTTGGCTTTATCATATTCACCGGACAAATTTATACCTAAAACACACAATCTTATAATCTTAAATTATATCTTATAATCTTACATAGTCGTACATTATAATAAGAGGAAACTAAATGATTTTTAGTTTGTGTAACTGGTTTATCATTAAGTATTAAGGTATTTTTAATGAATAATAATTGTCATTTTTCTGTGTAGAAAGATATGCTCCAATTTGATTCCTATTTCTGCTTTTCGTCTAATTCTCTTTGATGAATGGTCAGTTACGGGACCTGGTCGTGTATTGATTCATAATCTGCAAAATCCAGACTTTTGTTCCCTAACTAACATAACTAGGTACTGTAAATCATTTAGTGCAAATTAGAAACAGTAGATTACCTAACACTGTTTCTCAAGGCATCTCATTTATTTCAATTCTTTTTTTTTATTAGCAACCATTTTTCATTTCAGTTTGTTCTCCCTTATTATGATGTATTATTAATTATCTACAAGGTCAACTTATAAAAACAAAGTACCATAAAAATGTTTCTTCAGAAGCGTTTGTTTTTTGTTCTGTTGCTATTGAATTGAAGCTTAATTAGGCCTATTAAAAACCAATAAAAGAAATCTCATTAAAAAAAAACCAAATTAAATATTGACTTTGTCAGTTCATTTTCTTGGAATATACTAGCAGAACTAATTAGGCTTGTCTTCCAGTCCGAAGATTAATGAGGAGTGCAGAATTTCACATGGCTACTTGGCAGCAGTAGCGATCATGTAACAGTTCTAATAATAAAATAACTCGATTCTCTAAGGGACTAATTATAAAGTCCAACAACACTTACATACATAGCATTAACAGAAATAATGACAAAATCAAAACATGAATATTTTAAAAATATTTATTTGACTTCAATCATACTTATACAGAACAAAATACAAGACTCAAAGTGTGAAGCTTTTTTTTAAAGTCAGAAACCAAATGATAAAAAATAGAATAATTTGATTTAAAAGTACAATCCAAAAGGATAAACCTACTAAGATATTGAAAGTATAATCGAAATGATACATACATCCCTTATTTAGAAAACTTGATTTTTTATTTTAAAATAAAAATGGAAAAATAACTTATGATTATGCACTGTATCATGATTAGCGCAGTTATTTAAAAAAAAAACTTAATTTAAGGACGTATCGAATCATTGTCTTCAACATCTTTGTACAATATTGAAGGTTATTTTTCTAAAGACTTTTTAAATGATGTTTGTTATTCATAATTATTTCATAGAAATAAATAACAAAATAGTCAATGTGTTTATCACAAAATTAGACAATATATATTTTGATACTACTAATATTATTGATTAATTTATAATATCAAACATAACAGATAACACCAGTAAACATAGGTAATTAAATATTAATTACACATTGTGATCACACCAAAAAGTTTTGCACCCATTGCTAATATTTCATTTATTACCTTTTTTTTTAAATAACTGCATTTTTAAAAAAAAAATAATTTTGGCTGTGCTTAGTTTGTCTTGATTACGAGATTAAATAAGTCTGTTACAGTGTCACTATCAGAACACTGTTGTAATCTAATGCTCAGTAACTAAAGAACTTGGAAGACAATGACAACACAACATCATGCCTCTTCAACATGCTGGAAAGGCTTCTTGGAGCTTTAATCAGATACCCCTGGCTCCATCTCATAAAGGTCAAAGTAGCTGACAAAGTAAAACCCCATATATGAACGGCTAACTTTTGACATTCTTCTGAGTGGCCCGTCCCCTTGTTGGACTCGATGCGCGGGTGGGGAGCACAGGTGCCGAACTATATACATTTTTATATGGATACCAAAAAAACTCAAAAATCACTTGCCCCAGACCTATGTCTGGGCAAGAGACGCCGTGTTGAGGCGAAAAAGGAGGAGGCCACAAAAAGCTGTACTACCTGGCCATCATTTCTGGTGGTCAGGTTCACAGAGGAGGGAAAAAGCCTGACAAAGTTGAGCCCTTTTTTCATTTACAAGGGACTCAAGTCGGTAGTGGGAGAGCCCAAGAGTGTATCTAAGCTACACAAAACAATGGAACTACTCTTAGAAGTGGATAGCAAGGTACACTCTGATGGGCTTTTAAAATGTAGAAGAATCTGTGATTTCCAAGTGGAAGTCATGCCACACAAGAGTCTGAACACCAGCAGAGGTGTAATCAGCTCTAGGGACCTACTGGAATGTTCCTAGAAGGAAATAGTGGAAGGTTTGAAGGAGTCACCCATGCCCTGTAATGCGCAGGGATGGTGAAACAATTCATGCCAAGTTATGCCATTATGGGCGAGATGTCCAAAACAATTCTTTTTTTTTTCTTTTGGATAAAGGGTGGAGATAGGTTCAGCTTTAGCTGTTTTTTAATTTAATTTTGAGAGCTTGGGTTTGAAATTATTCCTGACTAATAATGGTTGCTAAAATAATGGAGGCTAAAAGGAGGAGAAAAGAAATTGCAACAGCTCAAATAAATGCTCAGAAGGAATATATGAGGTTAGAAGATGGTAGAAGAGAGTGGGAAATTTTTCAGGCAAAGGAAGGTTGTTTTTTTTTTTTTAAACTTTAAATTACTAAAACATCTCTCAAGTAACTTACATTTTGGATTAGTTCATTTATGTATTGATATTGTTGGTATTGATATTGTTAATATTTGCAGTAAATATTTTTGTGTTTAAATATCAGTTAATCTTTAAGTAATTTACAACAGTAAAAATTTTTAAATCAGGTTCAAGATATTAAAATGTATAATACTTAATACTATGATTGGTAAATATTTGTAGGATCTCAATAAGATTTACTTATCATTTCAAAAATTATTTTTTTACAGGTGTACCCACCCTAACATCAAGGTACCATGGTTATTTAATGCTGTACTGGGTGTAAGCCAATGACTTATGTTTTTAATAATGTCCTTTGTCTAATGCAGCTGTTGTAACAAATTGTTAAATAAATACCTAGTATTCAATTGCCTCCTTTTTTCAATTGTGTGAATTTAATGAGTTTGCAGGTTTCAAAATGACTCTAAAACTACCTGTCAAGGTTGCAACTTTGACATCTTCAGAACATATATATCTAATTCCATAAAATGGTATTTTATTTAGAAAATACAAAAAAGATGGGGAAAGAATGAAAATATAAATAGTATAAATACAACAAATCATACAGAATTCATTTCTTAACCCATTTCACTTTCATTCTGCCCCATGCAAAGTAAAGTATAAACAATATAACTACTAAGTTTAAATCCCAACAACTGGTACTGTAGAAAAATATATTTAACATAAACTTTCTAAGTACCGTATGCTAGTTTAATACTATTTTTAACATCAAAGTAAAAAAAAAGTTTCCACAGAATTTCAAATAACATTTCGTTACTTGTTTACCTATCAATTAAAAATACAAAATTGATTTAAAGAAGCAGTTTTTAAAAAAAGTGACATTTTCACCCTTTGTCCCTACCCCTTAAAGAAGTTGTTTCCCAATAGTTCTTTGACATATACCGTACATTTGGAAGTCAATAATTTTGAAAATGTTAGGTCACAATGTTTCTTCAAATTACTATACAAATTAATAATTTTTAGAAGTGTCAAAAGTTTGCAAACCTTAGCAGCTTTGTGTCAATGGATGTGACCAAACTACTAATGGTTGTGAAGTATTATTGATTGCATCAAACAAAACTAAATGCTAATCAAGACAAAGTTACAACAAACAAGTTTTCAGGATAAACTACTAAATTTAGAAACATTTCAATAAATTCACACACAAAAGATGAGACCCCCAAAAGACTTTAACTATATTCAAAAGCAGAAATGGAACATGAAATACAAAACCATCAATGATCTCTTCCATTATTATTAAGTTGAGGTCTTTTCTGACTTTCACTACATACATCCTTCATTAAAGTTGCATTCTTGTTTCCTTTTAAATGAACATTTGCACTTAGAAACAGACTCCAACCTACTCCATACAAGTTACATCAAGACAAAAAAATAAATAAAAAAATTACGAGCAAGTAAAAGTTTGTTTTTATTCTTCAAACAAAAAGAGAATGATGATAAGAAAACAAAAAAAAAAGCTTCTTATATTGGATGATCAAATAATCCCAATGAAAATGTTAATTCAAAATAAATAAATAAATAAAGTAGTAAGTGTATCTCATACTTTATGTAGCAGAGAATCATGACTTATTTGACTAACAATACTACTTTATACAGCAATACCGGTACTTAAAATGTCTCTTATACCAGTCATTGACTGCAGAGCGAAGAAACTATTTCTACAAGGAAATATATTTTCATTATAACAGGTGTACTGCATATTAGTGTTAGTTTTACTCGTAGAGGAAAAGTATTTTTAAAATAGTTAACTAGTTGTTGGCACTGTTTCCATTTTTTGCCCCTGATTAGTTGTACTTTTGTCTTTAGCGCTTATGTTGGGTTAGTAGTTATTTTCTAATTTCAGTTTCAGTTAAGTCTAAAAAACGATATAGAGTCCCTATACAAGTTTAGAACATAAATAACTTTTTTCTACCTTTTTGTAAGATTTAATTTGTAAGATTCTCTTTTTCCTGCAGTTTACTTTGATATATAATGTTGTGTAGTCCGTGTCTTGAGTGGTTTGTTAGGATTTATTAGAGTGTAGGGTAAAGTACAAATTAGGATTATCATTAACCCGGTTTAGTTTTAGGAAAGTAGCATGACGTCATGTTCTCTGATATGTTTGCGGGACCGGATATAGCTAGCACCCACAACGTTGAATGCCCCCTTTTTTGTCTCGGCAAGTCAACGCTGACAGTCGTGTTCTAATTAAGTAAAGCTTTGTGTTGTGCTTAAATTCAGCTGGGATCGCATGCTATCCTTACTGTCATTAAGTAGTCTGCCATCGCCTTCTTAGTGCAGAAACATGGATTATTTTCTTGTTTTAATAATATTTTAATTTGTGTGTTACTAAGCAAACATAAACAAACATGGATGCTATGCCGGGATGCAGTGGTGTTAGTGGTAGGCTTAAAAGATTGACAGTAACACAAGCTACTCAATTGTTTTTAGCTTTAGAAAGTAGTAGTTCTAGTGATAGTGAAGATGATTCGACATATTTTGTCAAAAAATCATGGCGCAGATGACAACATTGATAAAGATGATGTGTTCAAACTTTCAAAAGGCATTTTAGCCAATGATGAGATGGTTCTAGGATTTAAAGGCAGGTTTGAACCATTACAGTACAACCCTAGTAAGCCTGAAAAGCATCACATAAAAAAAACTATGGCCCGTGTGATAACAGTTCAGTTTATGTGATATTACGGAAGTGACACTTCTTACTCAGACTCAAACAGTATTACCAGCCTTGCAGTAAAATTATTCGATACTCTTACAACTCCTTCAAAGATTATATTTTTGCTGACAGATATTATACATCAACAGATCTATTGGAATATCAAACTCGGAAAAGATTTTACTTTGCTGTGACCGTCAACTTGGCTAGGAAAAATTTCCCTGCCGAGCTGACGAAGCTAAATCTGCGCCACAGAGAAACTCAATTTTACAAGTCTGTGGGTAACATAGATGCTCTTTTTGTGGCATGGCAGGATAAAAAAGCTAAGAAGCCTTGCATTATGGTGTCCACAAAATCAACCAATCGAATCATTAACGTGCAACAGAAACGCAGTGTTGTCGAGAAGCCAGAGCCAGAAATGGTTCACGACTACAATATGATGAATGGTTGTGACATGGCAGACCAAATGCTCTCTTATTATTCTGTGCATTAAAAAAAAAATGAAACATGGAAGAAAGTCTTCTTCTGGGTATTAGAAATTGCAAAGATTAATGCCCTCATCATTTATAATGCCACACAGGTTACATGTGACCAGCCTTCAAAAAAAGCTTTCTTCACAAAAATTTAAAGAAACATTAATTGATGGTTAAGTTAATGCTGCCACTGCACTGGGTGATGTTCCAAGCACACCAGACTCCATCCAACAAATGTTAAACAAAGATCCCAGCATAAGCAGGATTGTCTCTATGAGCAAAGCAAAGACAAAAAATGCCAAGTGCGTTTTGAGACTATCTTACAACCTGAATCAGAGAACAGATTTGGGATTCAGAAAAACTGCAAACATTGTTTTTTAGTGGTTTCCTGAGATGGTGTTGAAATTACCATAACTAGGCAATGACCAGTACCCAAATTAAATTGATCACTTCCAATCGACGGTCAATGTACTAGAAAGAGCTATGATAATGTAGACAAATTGTGTCTTTTCTTAACCACCACAACAAGGCAACCTCATTCATACAAACATTTTTTATGCGAGGCCTTACTAACTAGATGCCACAGCAACAACCACCATGATGATGACAACAAAACAAGAAAAAGATAACACTTCAGCTACAACAACTGAAAGGCTTAAAGAGTTTAGCTATTTATAACAATTTCTTAGATGGCTAGGCTCAAGATGATATGTCTTAAAACTGCCCAAACAGTCTTGTAAAACCAAAGGCAAATACATATTTTTATATTCATGTATAGTAGACTTGATGTCTTGATATATACAGGTATTTATTTATTTTTCTTCCTTTTGAATAGGTTTTCAAAGTTGTAGAGATTGTATTGCAACCTCATATGACCCTTAAGCTGATAAAAACAGTGGCATGGCAAAAGAATCTTTGACACCCTTCTTTGTCATCTAGGCATGGGGTGTCACATATATGCTGACAGCCTGACAGAATCATTTCTCAATAATGTTAAATTTCCTGTTCAAATTATTTCATTTAGGAATGAAAATTACTATTATGCAACATTAGCATGGGGTATCACATATATGCTGACAGAATCATTTCTCAATAATGTTAAATTTCCTGTTCAAATTATTTCATTTAGGAATGAAAATTACTATTATGCAACATTGGCATGGGATGGGGTATCACAAATATGCTGACAGAATCATTTCTCAATAACGTTAAATTTCCTGTTCAAATTATTTCATTTAGGAATGAAATTTACTACGATGCAACATTGGCATGGGGTATCACAAATATGCTGACAGAATCATTTCTCAATAATGTTAAATTTCCTGTTCAAATTATTTCATTTAGGAATGAAATTTACTATGATGCAACATTGAGTTCCCACAATTTTCAAAAGGAAGCAAAAAATGTAGGAAAAGTAACAAGAGATCAAATTTGTTTTCTCCATTCACAAGGGCAGAATCAACACTTCAAAAATCTATGCTCTTTGTTATACCAGCGTGAAGGGGAGAATGGTAATCAAAATGCTTTTTTTTTTTAACTTAGCTATTATATATGTTTCTTTAAGGTTTAATAGATAGTCATCAAAGCTGTCATCTACCTTGGCAATGTTGTCATCTGAGTTGACCTCGATGAGGTCAGAGTCTGTTTCTGATTCCTCCTGATCGAAGAGGAACCCACAGAGAAAAAGACAGAGATCTGCTCAACGGAAAATTTAGAAGGTTCATCCATTTCTTCAGATGATGAGTTCCTAACACTGTAAATGTGCTCCCAGGAAGCCGTGGGTGAATGTCACAACCTTGCCTGCCCATTTGTACACGGCCAAATCTGAGAGCTTTGTAAAAATCCAAGACTCCATCCAACAAATGGTAAACAAAGATCCCAGCATATGTGGGAGTGTCTCTATGAGCAAAGCAAAGACAAAAAATGCCAAGTGTGTTTTGAGACTTTCTTACAACCTCAATTAGAGAACAGATTTAGGCTTCAGAAAAACTGCAAACATTGTTTTTTTTTTTAGTTGTTTCTTGAGAACATTGGGCAAAAACAAGAAAATGGCAAATCACAAAAATGGTTCTGTTCGTCATGGACATTTATCTACTCGGGAATACAGGGTTGCGTTATTGAATTTTTCAAGGAAAGATTATCTAGGTCATGCACTCTGGTTCAAAATACTTGTAATTAGTAAAAAAATTTCTCATGAATTGTGTTTTAAAAATCCAAAATTAACTTCGGACATTGTCTTTTATGACAAACAATACCTTTGTCATACCAGACAATTTTTTTAACTCCCTGCAGACGGCTACTATGCTAGTCATCTTTGTTTACACGATCAGCTGATTCAAGCCTTTGTATTTTGTAGCTTGTCAGCTGTTTGATATCTAATTATTATACAAATCTAAATCATTTTAAATCTAGTACTAGAAAACAAGTCCTAAATTTTTTTTTAATTTTCTATTTACATTTGTCAAAAATTTTCTAATTATTTTTTGTTTATCTACAGTAACTATGGCAAATGATGTGCTGGACACTATGCCCCAGCAAAGCTTTTTTTCCAGAAAGGGTTCCTGGTATCCAGCTTGACCAGGTTAGGACTGAGACTCTGCTAAGCAATTTTTTTCAGAGCTATTGACTTTTTCAAGCTGTATTTTACAATGGATATTGTTTTACCAATCTGTCAGTATACCAACAACTATGCAACTGAACATGGACTGCAGAAACCAAATGTGTTCCAGAGTCGGTATGAACTAAGCCCTGACAAATTCTACAGATTCTGTGGACTTGTAATGTATGCTGGAATTGTTCAGGTCCACAACATTGACCGATTTTGGTCAACCAAATCATTGTACAATGGACTTTGGGCAAGAGCCTTTATGTCACGTGACGGATTCAAGGCAATAATGTGTTTCATAAAAGTGTTAAATCCACTTTCGAGTGACAACAAAATTTAGATAAAGAGACAAAGATAGAATAAATATAGAAAATTTAGAGAAAAAGAAAAAAATTAGAAAAAGTTGAGAGAGAGAGAATGTGTATGAATGCAAGCAACAGAGACCCATTTCGCCTGAAAAAGGGGGTGGGTTCGACAAACCGAAAAAAAAAAAAAAAAAAGCCAGCAATCATGATACCTCATAATGCCAAAACACAAATTAAAAATGTAACGCTATTTTTGCAATATATATTTGTACTGTTGCAATATATATTTGCAGAGGCAATCCTGAAATCAAGAGTGTGCATTTCGGTAAAAACTAAATATCAGTGCACCCGGTATACAGTCTAGTCTACATCGCCAGAGTCTGAGTTCAAGTCAGAGTCTACACTGTAAGGTCTAGGACTTTACTTGAGAACTCGAGCTGAGGAATCCACTACAGTCTAGTCTACATCGCCAGAGTCTGAGTCCAAGTCTAAGTCTACACCGTAAGGTCTAGGACTTTACTTTGACTTTACTGTAGGCCCTACTAACCTCAAGTCCAGATTGTGCTGCTGATACTGCGGATATGTGGTGAATAGAAACTTTATATAAGTTAGTTACTTAACAGTGGTGGCGACATTGACTTTAAATTAAATTTATACCACTGTATTTCATTATTTTTTAAATTGAAAAATAAAAAAACAACAATTTCAAAAAGCAAGTTTCGGAAGAAATTTATAACGCAGAAATTTTCAATAGTGATTATGACATTTCGCAAGTGTTTCTATACTTTTTTGGACAGTCAATTCCCAGTAGAAAAAGCAGATCTTCTTGTCAGATACATTTTAAATGAACTGACACACGTTTCAATTGTGAAGATTCCTGTTTCATCTACTACTGCACAGATAGCTTATGAGATGGGCATTATATCTGATTTGCAGTTGGCGGAGGCTTTGTATACAGCACCAGAGCTGGTAGCAACATTGGCTTGGGATGCCACAACTATTGATGGCTCCCACTTTAATGATGTAAATTTGTCATTTGTAGGGGAAAGATTTACACTAGAGATAGCTAAACTTGGGGGTGGGTCTACACTAGACTACTTTGAGCACATTGTAGGGATTATTAGACATTTAGGGACAACATACTCCGCATATTCAGGCATACAACAACACGTAATACTGTACAAATTTAGGGGAAATGCTTCAGACAACACTCACAGATAGGGCCCCCATCAATAGTTGTGTTAGCCAGCAACTTAGTCAGCTCTTTGACAAAGATTTGTTAGTCTTGCACTGTAACCTTGATAGCTTGGCGAGAGAAGCAAAAAAAAGTCCTCAAAGATTTGATGCGAAGTATTCAGTGACTAGCAACACTTTCGGCAAAGAAATGAAAGCTGCTAACTTGATTCAGGCAGTTTCAAAACAGAAGTAAGTTTTTTTAAAGAAGAAATTGTCTAAATAGCTCTATGTTAAAATGTTAACTATTATCTCCTAAAGAGTTATTTTTTTTCAGACAAGGCATCTATATGTGATCCGTATAGCTTCAAGGCTTTTTTAAGACACTCAGATCTGAAAGTCAGAGTGATTGTCAGATATGTGGGGAACAGACTTCACATCCTGTTCCACTCTGCTGGCATCATCATTCGACTTGCAAAGATACTGCAATGAGACCAGTTTTCGGCTGTCCTTGATTCAAGACTTGCAGCAACAAAACACTATTGTTCAGCCGAGAGACTTAGGTAATAACTTTTACATTTTCTTTCAGCAAATTCATTTGTATAGTTTCAAAATAATTCCTTTTTAGGTGTCTCAACCCTTTTGACATTGATTATATTTTTTAACAGGGCTTTTTGGCAAGATGGTGACTGGACCGTGGATGACCCTGATCTACAAAAATGAGAGAAAGATGAAACACCTGGAAATGGTAATATTTCTACCAGATTTATAACTTTAAAAAAAAAAAAAAATGTAATTTTAAAGATACCATTTATGCAGCTATCATATTAATATTTACTCCCTTGTTTTCTAGATCCCTCATGTGAAGGTCTGCATTGACAAACTAAAGGCTATCGAAGATCATCTAAGAGTTAGACAAATTGTTAGCCTAACATGATTGAGTTCCTCTTGCCAAAATGTAATTTAGATTCAAAACACTATAAAGTTGTATTGCTCCTCCCCCCTTCCAAATAGTTATTGTTTAATCACGTTTGTGATAGAGCCATGGACTGCAGTGGTGAAGAGGACAAGCACATCTGTAAGTTTAATGCTAACTCTTTTAGAGATGCAAAGGACATGGTTGACCAGCTTATGGCGAGGATGAGGGGACACACAATCTTAGACACAGATAAGTGAGAAACAGCTGAATAAGCAAACCATACTAGAGCTCCATTTATAACATCCCAGTGATGATATTATCTTAGGACTTATCCTAAAATCTTAAATCATTCTGCACACCCCCCCCCTTTTGCTCATTGTATGTATTTCTTCTTATTTGTTCCTCATTAAATATTCGTTCTATATATTCAATACGCCTTAGTTCTTGATTGTGCCTGTCCATGTGCCTATAATAATAATAATAATAGATTATTTACCATGTTGTGGCTCTAAGACTTTACCCCTAGGAGTCACAGGCCATATCCCCATCGGAAAATGTAAACAATTCGATTGGCGGACTTATTCCACCACAACGTGGATAAAGTGGGACGCCCATGCCTGGGATTAAAACCCTTATTCATTCAACATAGGCACAAGGCAACAAGCAGAGCATTTAGAAATCCCCATCTACTACACCCCATACATACATATACATGTATTGATAACATAGATCCAAATATTATTGCTCAGTATGGTTTGACTATTTCAATGCTATATAGTGTATTATATTAAGTATATATATATATATTTGATGTATCATATTTAAATAAATACACAGGTGAAGACATAATAAGCTAATAGCAGAAAAAAAAATTATAGGAGAACCGTACGCAGTCACAGAACAGCTGATGTCTATTCTTGTCCCTCTGTACAACTATTCCACAGAAAACTGCTCTTAGCATCAGTACTATGCAACTGGCCCTGGTGCTTTTATAAAAAGTATGTTTCTCAGCATAAATATCCAGGTGGTCATGACAAAAGAGTTTTAATGTATCTTGACTTCAAAAGATTGCACAAACATATA
This sequence comes from Biomphalaria straminea, assembly GCA_021533235.1. Classification (NCBI taxonomy): domain Eukaryota; kingdom Metazoa; phylum Mollusca; class Gastropoda; family Planorbidae; genus Biomphalaria; species Biomphalaria straminea. The sequence continues at coordinate 384 of JADKLZ010072497.1, read as the reverse complement.
TTTCCTGTGTATGCCCACTGTCTGACCTCAAACACTTGAGGCGATGTCAACTAAATGCAACTCATAATGCAAATGAAAATTTCCACCGTGTTATATGGGCTTGTTGCCACAAGGCTAGTTTTCATAGCAAATCTAATATTTAATATGCTGCTTTAACAGCCCATCCTAGGCTAGAGGATTTTTACAGAACTGTCAATGGACAGCATACAAACAGATTGTGCTATCATTGAAAAAAAAAAGGAAACTACAGGAGGCAGAGAAAACAACAGCAATACAAAAAGCAGCATAGAACTCTTGGCTACAGCGCTAGATAATTTTAAAAGACTTTAATCATTACCAGGATATGTATGCTTATTTCATTACCCTGTTTTTGGGACATAAGTG
>JADKLZ010072488.1:7517-23548 GCA_021533235.1 Biomphalaria straminea | reverse complement strand
ACATAGAAACCTATAACACAGGACAAAGAAACCTATAACACAGGACAGAGACAATCATTTGAATGGGTCAAAAGAAAACGCGCTATCTAGGGCAGTGCGCCATTTGAGCATGGAATGGGTTTACTGAATCAGCCAGGACAACCAACGGCTTAGCAGAGTGTAAGTCACTGATTAACATGCAGGACTAGATCGACATATGAAGAACGCAGGATATTATTAACTTATCTTTTAAATTAACGTCTGTTATTGATAAGGTCATCCTGCGTCAGAACAAATATAATTGTGATTTGGGCAAAGACTTTGTGTGTCACAGAAAATGTGTCATTGTATGACTCAGAAAGTGGATAAGTATATGACATGGGCTTAGATAATAATCTGATCAACGGCAACATAAAAGAATGGACGGGCCTGCAATTGAAAGAGGTTCTAAGGCAAAAGACAGAAAGGAATGGAGAAAGGCGGTCAACAAATCTTGCATGGTGCCCCAACGGACCAATACACTTAAAAGTAAAGGTAAAAGGACAAAGATACATATATCATATAAGGCTTGTCTTCGAGTCCGAACACTAATAAGGAGTACAGTAGTTTACGTGGCTACGCAGTCCCAGCTGCGACCTACATATTTAGCCACATCCAACGTAGACATAAAAATTGTTCTCTGGTGGTCAGTTTAGGTCGTCCTGTCTGTACACGGCAGTGGATTTACTTTTGGTCTCAAATTTGTATCCCGTAGCCTTTGTAAGTGACCGCCAGCTGTCACGCTCTTAAGCCGCCTGCAACCAGGTGCTCTCTTCTGTGTCAGTTAAAGCGCGTTGGCTTCTAAGCTTTAAAGCGTTTCCAAAGGACAACTCGTGAACACAATGACAAAGTTGCGATAGCTGAACTGTTAACTACAAGTGCCACTTTAAAATTAAATATATGAGAATGTCTTTATTTGTGAAATATTCACAAGTTCTTGAGCAAACAGCTTGAACGTGGAAGGGAAAGATAACCAACTTTATAAACTGTCAACAAATTACATCATAGAGTTATTTCCCTTAAGCTCAGACGTATAGACATAAATAAATATAAACTGGCCAATAAAAGAGTTTTATGAAATGGTAATTTGTGAATTGCAATTGTGTGTACTTTATTTTGTGTCTATAAATTTTGTTTAATCTCTAAGCCTGAAGATCATGCAATTTTTAAAGTTTTCATAATTCGGAAATCCGAATTCAATAGATGTACATGTTTTCAAGTTACATGAAGTTACTTCCTTTTTCCAGTCTATATTTATTTATGTCTATGCACAGACGTAATATGTTGTAAAACTTGGCGTTTCACAAATCTTGTTAGCACTTGTTACAAAGCTTTTATCAACTTACCACTTGTCTGTCTGTCTGGTACAAATCTCGAACAAACCATTTCTCCCACTTCTCATTCTCGTATTAACTCTTTCTCTCCTAACTGACGATACCAACGTTGATTTAACAAGAATGTGGTAAATAATAACGGAGAGAAAGAGTTAAGTTGAGACTTTGCACAATTCTTTATTTCGATGACAACACACGAATCAATCAATAAATTTAACCAGTTAGTTAATTAAAGAAAATAAAGTTTCCCCTTGTGATCTATAGATGATGTAAAGGTCATCTGTATCTATGGCCCTAGGTTAACAAGGGTGTCATGTGACCAGCACAATGACCCAACTAATGTCATGTACCTATTGGCGATGGGCGGACTCAGAGGCGCCTGAGCATCCTGAAATTCAAAATTCCAGTCTTCACCGAGATTTACCGCTCAGCCAGTGCGCCTCCAATCGATTAGTGGAAATATATTAATTTTGCTTTTTAAAGAAAAAAGGGAAATAAATATTACTATATAAGCTTAGTTTTCCTTACTAAATTCACCAAGTAAACCTTCCATTTATCTAGAGCAAGAGTTGATCAGCTCATGATTTGAACATGTTTCATAATTAACAATCATGAAACTCATTTGATGCAGGGACTCAGCCACCTCAAAATAAGCTTCATTTAATATTCATTAAAACTAAATCCAATATTTGTTCAACCGCAAAGAATAAGCTAGCAGACGCCATTTTGTTTCTCTCAAAGTTTAAAACAGCATAACACATCACGTGATGTTGGGCAAAGTGAAAGTTGTAAATTGCTATTCGCATGTACAACATTAATGAAAGTCTCCGAGTTCTGCTCTAGTGTTAATCAATGTTTAATCAAAGTCACAATAATAATAATCGAACAAGTAAGTGGTCTAGTTCTACTTCGAATCCAAATAGACAGTTCAAAGTTTGATCAAATAGATGTCATAATTCAAGATGTGTTCAGAATAGAAAAATAAAATAGTCAAATAAACGTTTGTGAAAATTATGGGATGGTTTACGTTCCAACAAGGAACTTGTACACGTATTGATTCACCTGATGGAGACATAGCCATGAAGTTTACTTTTGTGCTTTAAATTCCGTTTGTTGGTTAAATCAATTCTCTTGCATGTTGCTGGCTTTTGTTTGTTTTTGTTTAATCACAAGTCAACATGAAAGTTGGCATCGCTTTCTGGTCGTTAATGAGTACAGTTTGTATAGGTAGGTGATACACTTACTCGTCATTTTGAGTTCTGTTAAGCAAATACTAAAGTTAAATAGATTTATCATTTTTTCTAGTGTATGTGTAACTATGCAATATATTATGTGCATAGAGTTCCATAATTTAATAAATACAAATTATTTATGTTTAGTATCTATTTAGTTAAAGTTTATTCTATTTTAATTTTTAAATTTCTTAATATAGTTTATAATGTAAAAGGATTAATCTAAAATGTAGAAACCCACATAATTTTAATATAATACACTTTTTTTTTTACTTGCATATTATGGTACTATTATAAAATCCATTGACATATGATTTTTATGAAATACATTTTCGTTGGTCATCTCCCTTTGCAACTTCTCATGTGCTAAATGAGGCCAATCCTTGATACACGTTCATGGTCACAGGGTAGACATTACTTAACACCAGGTACTGAAACGTTTTCAGCCATTTTCCTAATTCTGATGTGATCACTATATGCGATCCTGCAGTGCAGTACCCTTCCTATTTGTTTCCTCTCTATGTGGATCCATCCTCCTGTCTAGTTTGTCAATCTACGAACAAAAATGTCAACAAAAATAAATAAACGCGGCATAACAAACAAATGCAGATCTGTCCAAAACTAAAGTCATGTGTTTTTATAAGCGCAGTATTTTTTTACCTTATTTTACTGATGAATTCATCTTTTAAGCTAAATTTACTTCAATTGAACTTTTGATAATGAATACGTAGTCAGGGTAGAATAAACGTGTGTTGTTTTCTGTTCTCTTTATATCTGCATTGGCATTGAATAGTTCTATGTAAACCAGGAGTACCTCCTCTTTAATCTGACTGGGTAAAATATCAATATCCGGAGACTCACCTTTTGACTGACTGGCTAAAATATCAATTTCTAGACACTCACCTTTTGACAGACTGGCTAAAATATCAATTTGTAGAGACTCACCTTTTGACATAATGTGTGAAATATCAATTTCTAGAGACTCACCTTTTGACTGACTGGCTAAAATATCAATTTCTAGAGACTCACCTTTTGACATAATGTGTGAAATATCAATTTCTAGAGACTCAGCTTTTGACTGACTGGGCAAAAATCAATTTCTAGAGACTCACCTTTTGACATAATGTGTGAAATATCAATTTCTAGAAACTCAGCTTTTGACTGACTGGGTAAAAAATCAATTTCTAGAGACTCACCTTTTGACATAATGTGTGAAATATCAATTTCTAGAGACTCAGCTTTTGACTGACTGGGTAAAAAATCAATTTCTAGAGACTCATATTTTGACAGACTTTAAAATATCCATTTTTAGAGACTCACCTTTTGACTGATTGGGTAAAATATCAATTTCTAGAGACTCACCTATTGACTGATTGGGTAAAATATCAATTTCTAGAGACTCACCTTTTGACTGACTGGGTAAAATATCAATTTCCTGCACGGTTTTCACGTGCGGTCGTGATATTTTAACTTGGTTATATAGTGCTCATTATGCTGTTCTTATGTAGGCCTACGTATATCGTAGCTCTAAACGATTAGATTCACTATATCTGTATTTAGTGGACACTCTAGGTGGTGCAGAGGACATGAAAAATATCTTCAGAGCGCTGTTTGATAATTATAGTACAGAGATACGCCCCTGTTACGATTACAGCCACGCCACTGAGGTGGAAATCTATCTCAGTGTGTCTACAGTTCTAGAATTGGTGAGTGTTACAGCTTTATATCGCAATGATTACTATTTGTATCATGTATTAGCTGAGCTACAATAGAACCAATAGATTGGACTTTTATCAGCTGTAGGCCTACTAAAATAGAACTAAATGATTTGACTATTATAGGCAGTTCTACGGTGGCGTTTAATTATTTGGCATTCAATGTTCACTATTATTATAGCTTTTATATAGCGCTACTTTCATGCTTATAGCATGCTCAGAGCGCTTTGGTCCAATCTCATTTGTGGACCAGTGGGGGGAGGGGGTATCTAGGAGTTGGTTTCCCGTGCTGCCTTTGGGCGCTCAGTAAACACATCTCTGCCCGAGTCGGGTGTCGAACCTCGAGCCCCCTTCTAGGTAGCCAAGCAAGCCATGACAACATAAGTAAAACAAAATCACATGTTTAACTAGATGAATGTCTATTGGTGACCTACATATAATGTTATTGTACTATTTAAAAAAAAAAACACTAAGAAATTTTGTCTATACACAGGATCTCAAGAGACAGATTCTGAACTTTATTGGATTCTTTTCTTTTGTAAGTAGTTTTGAAATTGTATTCCAGTTCATAACTTCGTCCTAAAGTTTGATTCTATTTGATTAGGTCGGGACAGGAAAAGTTTCTCTTTCGATGTTGTTGATATTTATTTAATTATAGCGTGTTCAATTTTTTTAAAATGCTTTTTATAGCAGGCTCAGTGCGCTTTGGGCTAATCTCAATTGTGGACCAGTTGGGGGGGGGGGGGTTGGGGAAGAGTGTTCGCACAGTCCCTAAAAGAAAACACAACTCTGCTCCAGTCGAGATGTGACCTCGATCCCCTTTGTTAGATGGCCAAGCCGTAGCCACTCGGTTTTAGGCCTCTCGCCATAGATCCTGTAAAAGAAGCGATATTAATTGATATTCATAATTAGAGACAATAAAATGGGGAGAAAAAGTGGTAGTGGTTAAATGCATGTTCTTCTCCCAGCGATGCTTCCATCTTTGCAACCAACTCTCTAAGTCTAACCGGTTCAATAAATAGAATGGCAATGTTTTCGAGTTGGAAGATTAAGGATGAATGCAGTGTTTCACATGGCCATGTAAGTTACATTGGGTTCTACAAATTTTACACATCTGATGCAGACAAGGCGGTTCTCCGTTGGCGGTCTATTTATGTTTTCTTTCCGTTTTCGGCGCCTGTCTTCAGCAATGTCTCTCTTTTGGGTCTCTAATGTATCTCCCTCGGCCATCCGCTGCCAGCTACTTTCTTCTATGCCTGTGAGGACGACATTGTACCTGAGTTGATTTTTATGGCGCTTATGGGGGGGGGGAACCACTGTTACGCCATCCTTCTTCAAACTTGCCAAAGAAGATTGCTTAAAACGTCATTATCTTCTCTGTAATTGATAAGATAAGATCTCTGTTCAATAAGTGCAATTTGAGATCAGGAAAGTCGTAAAATATATGTTGGACAAAATGAAGAGGTGGGGTAGGGGGTATTGCTGGGAGAAATATACAGAACTGAACGAAGATTATGTGCAGAAATAAAAAAAAAAAACTGGAAAAATCTAGACGTTTTGTGAAAGATCGTAAACTTTGAAGACATTTAGTATAAGACGAAATAATCTTTTTTTTATATACGATAAGGTGAACTTATCTTCCATAACAATGTTTATGTTTTATTTTAGTAGTATATAAAATTTTAAAAAATCAAATTTAACTAAAGACTATACAAATATGTGTTAAATGTTCTAGTTTTAATATAATATTGAATGTCTACAAGTTATTGTCACAAAAAGATTATGTTAGATTCTTTCTAGCTGTTTCCCTGCTGTGACGTCACTTACCTCACTACTTTACTACACAAATGTCTCCTTAGTTTAATTACAACCAAAGTTGTTGTTGTCAGGCGTGGACTGATGAACTGCTGCACTGGGACCCTGACAACTTTCATGGCATTCAAGTCATCGAAGTACCGCAGAACAAAATATGGAGGCCCGACATTGCCATTTATAACTCGTAAGAACTTTGCTCAGTTTACAAGTTAACGTCATGAATCAATAATTAAAAAAAATCAATTAATCAATTATATATATATATATATCTTGGGCGTAACCTGGATTTTTTTTCGGGGGCGGAGATTCCAATAAGTGGGCAGAATGTAGACCAGTAGACCTTGACATGGCTATACTATCACTAACATAGTAACAAATTTGTTTAGCTGGTTACACCAACGCCTACAACTTGATAATGAACAGGAAACACAGATCAGATTATATATGTCAGTGAATGTGTCACATGTCAGATACTATTAACATTCATGGTATCCAGAGCAAGCCGGTGGTACATCTTTGATTATTTCAATAGTCTCCCCTTGTTTTCTAACTCAAGTAAACTTTATTTCTGGACATAAAGGAAAGGCTACCTGGTCGAGTGGTGTGCGCTCTAGGCTATCATCTCGAAGGATCTGGATCAAAATCTTTCCCTGTCCCATCTGGGGCATACGCCACCAATCAGCTCCCTCCTGGCGTCTCGCTCTGGGCGAGTCTCTCCAACTGTCCCCACGTCTTGCCCATCTGCTTGGCATCTGCTTCCATATCGCGCCACCTTGTACTTCTAAACAGTCCCTTTTGGGAAGTTGGGGGTTAGAACTTTTTAATGTAATGTTAGATACTGTGGGGAAAAATAATTTCTTTTTTTGTCATTACAAATTGACCGTGCTTGCCTTGCGCTCTGAGAAAAGTACGAAACAAATTATAGGAAATATGAAGCTATGTGCGAAACAAATTTCAGAAGATAAGGAGAGTTGGAGACTTGAAGACATGGACAAATTTAGACATTTAAATAGACAAAAATGGTCGAACGTCTAGACCTAGACTTTATAACGAATGAAGGTGAAAAACATTGACATGTTTCGTGGCCTTTTTTTTTTTTGTTTTTCAACCTAATTTAGATGGTTTCTACATTGTGTTAACAGAGTCAATGACATCAGTTACCTGGGCAATGAAAATGTCCTGGCCAGCGTCAGCAACGTAGGTTTGGTACGTTGGGAACCAGCTGTCAACTTGGCTGTCACCTGCAAGGTAAGTTTGAGAACCCTCACGTCGTCTGCCCAACTTCGAATAAAAGTTCGGAAGTTAACATCAAGTTAATAGAGACTAAGAAATAAACGAAACAAAACAAGTGTAGATAGAGAATGAGTGAGAGAAAGAGAAACGAGAGAGAGAAAGAGAGAACGAGTGAGAGAAAGAGAGACAAGCAAAAGAACGATATGGAAGGGTCAAATGTTGTTTCCCTCCAATAATCAACATCAATTGCTTGGTAGTCAAATTTGTAAATATTTGAACTTCTTTTATTGACAGCTCATTTAGTTTTTAATGTGCTACCATGGCAACGAATATTTACATTAACAAAAATAAAAATACGGAACAATACTTAAAGATCCGACTCAAATGTAGTTCGCGTTTTTCAAGTTATCTCTATTAGTTCGTGACGGAATGGGAACACATAAGATAATTGGTGATTGGTCAATTTGGTTTTGATATTTGATTGGAGGTTGATTGATGTGAACGTCCCGATTCAAAACTGATTGTTTGTCTGTCTCGTTCCGATTTAAATTGATAAATATCATGCTGGTTCCGATTTCACTCGTATATGTAGATGAAAATATGTCAGGTGGCATTGAGATTTGACATGTAGATATGAAATCTTATGATGCATGTACATATGTCTGTTATGGATGGTGTGTATGTTTTCCAATATAATGAAGAAAGGGAACATTAATTGTCAGTCTTTTAGAATGATGCCAGATATTCAATAATATATGTTAAAAACGGGAGACGACTCCAGGAGGTCAGAGTGTAAGAACGTGTTATGTAGTAAGTTAGATTTTGTTTAAATATTATTTTATATTCTTACTTAAGACCACCACATTTATTTCATTTCATCTCAAGTTAAATTTGTCTATAATGTAATGAAGTTCTAAGCGTCCCAGTATAAAAAAGAGTTTATTCAAGTTCTGTACTTAAAACTATAGTACTGCGGTTTAGTCTTCTACTAGCTTTACTAGCTGTATCATGCAATGCAGTAATGACAGTCATCAAAAATGTCATGTAGATATGTCAGGTGAAAACGGTATATCACTGCCTGGTATGGTAATCTAAGCACTAAGAATAAAAATAAACTTTAAAGAATCCTAAATGCTGCTGGTAAAGTCATTGGCAAAAAAAAACAAACCCCATTTGTGCAGCTGTTTGAGACAGACATCCTTACAAAGTCTAAAAAGATTCTAGAAATAAAAAAAATCTCCCTTTGGGTCAGGATTTTGTTATTTTACCATCTCAAAAGAGATACAAGACACCGATAGCAAAGACAAACAGACACAAAAACTCTTTTGTTCCTCTGGCAATCCAATAATTAAATAGAAACAATCTAATGTAAACTTTTCTTATGTATACTGTGAGCGAGTCTGGTTTGAGTGTACATTTTTTTTTTAGGTTATAATGTTTTGTTTTGTATAATGCACAAATTGTAAGACAAATTTCCTTACGGACAATAAAGATTTTTTTTTTTGAATAAAACATTTTTTCAGGTTGACATAACAAGATTTCCGTTTGATGAAAATATCTGCACGATCAACTTAACTTCTTGGATGCACGATAACTTCACCATACATGTAGGTAGTTGTCTGAGGATCGAGTCCATTGCACTGGCGGTGATGGTGGAGAGCCCCCTGACATTATCCATACCCTGTTCTCAAAGGCGGCTGATTTATGGCGGACACCCGCGCGGCTGATGTGGTCCAGAGAAAGAATATGGGACAATGTCACCTGTGTGCTCGACCTTCGACCTCGCCTCTAGCTTGAGCGTCTTGCGACTCGAGCCATCGGTACATCTTATGGATCAGAGAGAACAGACAGGCCGGTGAATTTTTTAAAGGGCCTAGAGTTCCAAGAGTCTTAGACTCAAGTCATACGGCAGACATGATGATATAAGAATCAAGTGTCGATAACTCTAGTACAGTGATGCCCAACCTAATTCGACCCACGGGCCAATTTAATTTCCAACACTCGTCTCGCGGGCCACATGACCGAAAAGTTACAAAACTTAAATAAAATTGTTCTGAAACTATTTTATCAGAAGCCCCTGGATTTAGTACTACATTCATGTGATATCTGATGATTATATTTTTTGCGTGTCAGAAAATAGCTTAATTTCTCTACTTAAAATGTTAGCAAAAATGTAAGGCCTCTTTAATAACGTCCTATTTTCTTGTTTCCTTTTGGGAATCTCTTGTAGTTAATCTATCTTTTATTTGTGGTTCAAACCAAGAATACTGCATATTTATTTTATAATGTCGATATATATGTCGTTTTGTTTAAACAGCAACACTTTCTTTAGGAAACAAAGATGTTGGCTTATTATCATGTTCCACAAAGAAGTAAACATCCGCCCACTTTTCCTGTTAGATTCTACATTCAGAGTCCCTGTCCGTAAACGCACAAACATTATAGGTCATGGTAACAATCCATCAGAAAAAAATATGAGTGCCTTAAAGAGACATTTTTCAACCTTTTTGTTCGGAGAGGGGATTTTCTCCATTTTGTGCCGACGTTTCAGCGGGCCTGATGGAACCACGTCGCGGGCCGGATCTGGCCCGCGGGCCGTATTTTTTTTGGCATCACTGCTCTAGTACTATCCACCCACGTATCGCCAGCAAATGAGACATAGTTTCATATGAGTTTTTATTTAGTTATTTTATATCTGAGACAAGGGACGTAATGAGAAAGTGCAAAAGTGAGATCTTCATTGTGTTATTACGTCCCTTTGAATAATAAACATAAAAAGCAACACAAGAATATAACTGACCACCAGGGGCCTTCCACGATTTTCCTTATTATAACCAAACCAGTAGTAACTCATTCCGTCTGTCTGTCTGTCTGGGAGAATTCTTTTACAGGTATTTGTTCTCACCTTCCATGCTTGGATCAAGTTGAAATTTCGCACAATTATTTATAGTTGATGACATCATTCAGGAAGTAATTAGCTAGTTGATCAAATAGTTCTAATTAATGTTGATTTAAATTGAAAAAGTAAGTTAAACCTTGTATTATTGATACATGCGACCCCATAAATAAGCATTATAAAAATTATTTCGCTTGTGGAAATTAAGAAGATTTATACAATTTATCTCTTGAATATTTTTTTTTCTGTATCATTTGCATAATTTATAGGATAGAATTACATATTACCTTAGTAATATTTGCGATGTCTTCGAAGGATCTTGAAAATCACATTGAAAGAAAAAGTGTGCAATACTTGCACGAACAGGTATTCCCAGCATCTTTACAGCCCTCAGACTCAGACTGACTGACTTGGAGGCTGACTTGGAGGACAATTGCATACCGAAAGTCATCCTCTACGGACAACTCGCGACTGGCTCCGTTACATAGATGTAATAAAACGAGACCTCAAATCAGTGAACATCAATACTGACCGTTGGGAAGACATACCTCTAGACCGCACCGGATGGAGAGAGAGACAGTGACCAAGAAAGCTATGGACATCGAAAGAGCATGGGCTTCAACTCTGGAAGAAAAACGGACAATGCGAAAAATGGCCAGCTCCTCTACCACTGAAGCGAAAACCACCTTAACTTGCGATATTTGTGGAACAGAGTGTCTCTCCAAAATAGGGCTCCACGGCCACAAGAGGAACCATAGTCGTTTTACGACTGAAGGAGGCCAATGTGTGTGTGTGTGTAGTAATATTATTATATTAGATTACCTGAACTAAAATGTGTGTTCTTATCTTTATGGGTGTTTTTGTCTACTTTTTTCAATATTTCTAGCTGACGCCAGCAGAGGATCCTATCCTACAGGACCAGATGATGCCCAATGGTCAATATTGGGTGGAGGCCGCTGGTACCATGCAATTCTATTCAAATTATTACGGAAAGTTTTATAAGACGCTGGGCTTCAAGCTAAAATTATCACGCCGTCCCAACTACCTCGTTATGACGTAAGTTTGCCATGACCCCTGACTAACTCATTATGACGTCATCTCCTTATCTTATCTTATAAATTTCAAAAGGGAAAACACGTATGTCACGAATTCATATTATTTAGTAAAATTTTCTTCAGTTTCTCTTATTAGTTTGCAAACTTTGCATGTGTTAATAGATACGGATTTTGACCAAGGCTCTAACTATTTTCATAGAAAATTTCATAGAAAATTTCATAGAAAATTTGGCAATATATATTTGGGTAAAAATTATAAATAATGGCCACACATGGAAAACTCTGGTTTGACCGTGAACCTGTGACAGTATAGGTCCAGGATAATACACATTGTTACCCAATTACACATATATTTACACTGCGACAAATTTAAAAAGACACAATTTAACCACAGGCACACACACACACACACATATAAACCGACCAATCAATACAGTAGGCCTCAACAATGTGCTGCCATGTCGCAGTTTGGACCAATAGCTCGTAGCCACGTCACAGGTCTGATGTCACGTGTGCTGATAGAGAGAGAGAGAGAGAGAGAGAGAAAGTCAGAAAGACAAATGTTAATTGTTCGCTTGATATGCAGAATTAAATCAAGGTTATTGTTCGTTTTACTTAGAGAAAACAAATGTAGTGTATTCCATGTCTGTTTTACTTTCAAACTTTGGCTGGTCTGATACAGTTCTTTGCCATAAAACATAAGCACATTTATTATTCCATGCACTAGAACAAATTTGTACAAATGCTCCTTCTTTCCTAGTGGCATTAGAGAATGGAATGGGTTGCCTGAAAACCTGTGACTTAGTCATTGATTAACATGCATGACTAGATTGACATGTGACTTAGTCATTGATTAACATGCATGACTAGATTGACATGTGACTTAGTCATTGATTAACATGCATGACTAGATTGACATGTGACTTAGTCATTGATTAACATGCATGACTAGATTGACCTGTGACTTAGTCATTGATTAACATGCATGACTAGATTGACCTGTGACTTAGTCATTGATTAACATGCATGACTAGATTGACACATGAAATGCGTAGGACGTATTTATCTTTTTTGAAGTGACGTCTGTAATCTATAAGATAAGAAGATAAGATATTGTAACGTTTCTCACTACCTAGGCTCTCTGCAAACTGCACCACACGACACAACCAATTCAAAGAACTTGACAACTCAGGGCTCCAAAGTAGCAGTAACAGTCTCATTTCAAATATATCACAAATACTGACGGAGTAGCCATATCCGCGGTCACTGGTTCGTGCCCTGGTCCCTTATCTTCATTATATATTTTTGATTGACCATAGTTCTCTCATTAAAAATGGGGTCCTTTGTCCTGCCATTCTAAATGTAACATGTACGCAGCATTGTGTTGGTACCTTCACGTTACTATTGATGTGTCCATGGAAACAGTTGTTTGTTTACTTCCTCGCAGATTTCTAGTTCCGGTCACTCTCCTCGGAGTCCTGTGTGTTGTTTCCTTTCTCCTGTCCCCCGAGGAACCAGAGAAAGTGTCGGTAGCCATCACTGTTCTCTTGTCCTTCACTGTGTTCCTGGGTGTAGTGGACAATGACCTTCCAGAAACTTCGGACCATATGTGTTTGATTGGTGAGTAAAGACGAAATACTGTAGAGGGGGACAAATTACACAGCGTAAAGGGAAGTAAAAACTGAAGTGCTCCTGATATGAATTAGAGAGAGAGAACGTGAGAAAGAGAGAGAGAGAGAGAAAAAGAGGGAGAAACGGAGAAAGTAGCAGAAAAGAGAGGAACAGAAAAAAAAAGAAAATGAGAGAGAGTGGTTGTAAGAGAGAAACGGAGACAGACAAAGAGAGAGAGAGAGAGAAATTAAGAATAAGAGAGGAGAGGAGGGGGTCTACACATTAAAATCTGGTTTAGGAATAGGAAAATCAAAAAACACTTTAGATCCCCAGTTGCGATATATCATTACAAATCTTAACTCCTATAAAACCTTGGTAAAACAAAAATCCATAAATTGATTAATTTTCAGCAAAAAGAAAAAAGAATGATTCCCCCATTCTACTAATCCCGAACTAACGTGTTTTTTTTTAAATGACTTAATGGTTTGATTAAAATGTTGGTTCATTTTTTTTTTTTGTTTAATATGTGTTCCCCCCCCCTTAAACTTAAACCTAGCTACGCCACTGTTTGCTAGACCTAATTGTTAGAATACATTCAACCCATATTTTTTTCATTTCATGTTCAAGTGGCCTATGTGGTGCTGCTTCTGGTGCTGTCTTTCCTCTCGGCGGCTGGAAATGCTGTGGTAGTGGTCATCCATAAACGTGACGTCAAAAGTGGTCAAACCAGCCCTCTAGCATTCCCATCAGAGACAAACCTCAATAGTTTGAAAAATGACAAGAAAGACAACTCCGGTCTCATCATCTTCAACTGTGTAGTTCAGGAGAAAGTTGGTTTACCTCCCTTGCAGCCCCAAGACACGCTGAAAGAGAAAAGCGAGGCAGACGACACTGACGCAGTTGATGAAAAGACCAAAGAAAAAGTGAAAGTCTCCAGGGCTCACAGACTCAACAAATACTGCCTGGTACTGAATAGTGTGGCACTAATGACTATTGTAACGGTCTTCTCAATATTAATGATTCATTAATTAGTTTATTTGGCTTACTATGTTGAATGCACTTTTTTTATTATTTTTTTTTTTGGATTGATATTGGTTGAAATCGGTTGCAATAGAGTTAGAGTTTAGACTAACAAGGGAGATTATCAAAAAAAAAACACCAACAAGACTGGTACTTGCCAAGACTATTACTGAAAGGGAAACTTAACTACTGAAATGAAACATGGCGGAAAAACTAACAAGCCTTTTAGTGTATCCGGTGTAAACAAATGTAGATAATCTAGTTGTTATTTTTTTTGAAGTGTATGGTAATTTTTGTGACCATTTTTTGACCTGCAAATCACATAGGAAATCAAACTTTGTATTTTACTTAACGAGTGACAATAATATCTACACCATTCGACTGCGTCAACTAACTATCGATAATAGTGAGATTTCATACGAAGATTAATTATCGGGAGTTGAGATACCATCCAGAATTTAGAACAATTCTTTTTTTTTAAGTTGGCAACAAGAAAGTTCAATGTCCTTGACATTGCTTAGTTTTCCATTAGAATCTCGAGAAATATAACCTACGCGAATCATTTTTTGAAGCCAATCTCTTTCTCTCTAAATATAGTCTTACAGACATATTTTTAGCGACAGGCACCTCATGCTGATTAAATGCAACGCAGACCAAATCCTACAATCATAAATATAGATATTTCTTTACGATTTCTAACACGCTTGGGCATAGAACGAATGGCATAATGGCGATAGAATGTACATTGAAGTTTTCCTAGTATATTGCCTCTTTTCCTACGGGATAGATGAATGTGAAGGTTTTTAGAGTATGACATTTGTATGTTTTATCATTGTCATTATCGTATAGTATTTGTGTCTTTATATGTAATTGTGTACTAATGATATGGAGTTGTATGTCCCCTATTTCTTCGTGTTTGTCCAAGAATATAAACACTTAAGAAACAGACAAATAAATGGTATACATATTTGTGAATAAAAGTTGTTTTATTTTTTCTCTTACTAAAGATCTATATATATATATACATTTGATCATGTAAACGGCGTTCCAGCCGGCTGACCAGCCAAGTCTTTCCATTTGAATCTCTCCTAAGCTTGTCTCCATGCCAGAGATCTGTTTCAACCTTGGCTCATGATGACGTAGCTTAGGGTCAGAATCGACCTAGCTCAGAATGAGCCAAACTCTGACCTTACAGGACGATGAACAGCTTTTACGACTGACCAAACGATTACTACTGGAAAGAATAGGGGGCAGGGTGGGGCATCCAAACCTCACAATTGACACAGCCTGTTCATTTATCATTTATCTAGTGCCCATGGGGGGTAGCGCCCGAGGCCCGAGTGCCAAATGACGCTCTGAACCTTGTTAATACATTGTCTAGTATTATACAGTATTACCTATTGATTTATTTACTCAGTTATTCTATACATTCTCCTCCCGCTCCCATGATAGATATCCCAAAACAGAGGGATTGTCCAATTTTGTATTTTATAAACACGGTTTATAGATGTAACCATGTCATATTAAAACAACAATCTTTAGATAGATACAGTATATGAATACAAACTATTTTACGGGCAAAAATATTCTAAACATAAAAACGTTTTTTAATATAATTATTCGATTACATTTACTATAATAGTGAAAAAAAATGGTAGTGGGGGGGTAGTCTCATTGCTTTGTGGCTGAAGTCATTCCTTGCCGAAGCCATTCATTTGGGTACTCATTGTCGACGGCGAAGAGGTATCTACCCCACCCCACCCCAATCCACATACACCTACACATGCAAAACACTTCGTTTCTATTGGCAAGCGAAATTTAAAACGTCACACTTCGTTTTCGGGATCTCAGATAATGAAAGAAACAAAAAAATAAATGAAATGCTCCTGACATATCAATATCCACAGAACCTAAGTTTCAGTCTTAAGTAGGCCTAATACTTGAACAACTTTTGTCGTTGTGTGCTTTGTTAGGTTCAAGATAAACAACTAACAATTGTACACATACACAAAATGATTTCACACACAAGTAAGTATCAAAGAAGAAAAATCTGTTTATATATTCCTCAAAGTAAGAGGTCAAACGAGCAACAAGTAATTGGA
>JADKLZ010072449.1:0-10594 GCA_021533235.1 Biomphalaria straminea | reverse complement strand
GTAATGCACACATTGTTAGACAAATTTCCTCAAGGATAATAAAGATATTATTATTATGTTAGAAACGAACGAGCATTCTTTTTCTGTCACTTCCAAGGTCGAGTTTCGTTAAAGAGAAACAAAATTCTTTGTATTCCTTTTATCAGTGTCCACAGAAATTTTCTAGTGAAGTGGCGGGTCTGCATCTGTACCGCCCTCTGAAAGGCAAAGAGAATCTTCTTAGGAATGTTACTCAAGGGTCCTAAATGTATATGTCATTGTCCCATAGGTTGATATAATGTTAGATAGCTGGTTTAGTTTATTGGGAATTGCGCACTTTTAGGTACCGACAATGAACGCACATTTTATAGACTGTAGGGTTAGAGATTAAGATTGACGTATAGGAAATCAGTTACCGCTAGACTCTCAAGGGGATTAGACCATCTTTATCGACTGACTAGACTGTGGCCCATTCTGTAAATAAAGTTATTGTTAAAGTTCATCTCGAAGTCAACTTGGTTATTCAAGTCTTTGTTCTTGTGCATGTGATGGTTTTTCTTTGAAACTTGCAATTCAAAATACACCTCACAAGGTACTCACGCATCTAGTTTATTTAATCAACTTAGAAATACTTCAGTTACAACTGATCTAACCATACATTCAAACCATTACAATAACAACAGGGTATATAGTTATTTTAGATAACCTCCATAGTTGCTTAATCTCTAAACTTATTAACAATGTAGGCCCACAGCATAGTGTGAATGTGGAATGGTGCGAATGCGTGTTGAAAGAGGAAGATAGGGAAGGATCCAAAAATGGAGCCATGTAAACGAGGCTATTAATGCTGAATCAAGAGTGACAAGAGTCCTCATAATCTACTATTGATGAGTCTATTGGGTGTATGATTAAGAGTCTCATCTGCTCGTAACACTTACTATATGGAAAAGTTTCTTTGTTGCGGCATTGAATGAGAGATTGGCTCTTAACCAAACAATTAAACCAATTAGATACCCATTCAATAAAATCTGTTAAACCAGGTTCACATTTAACTATATCTTCATAACTATCAGTTCATTGATAGTTGACAGGTGTTCAAGTTGACTTCCAAACATATCTTATCTTATCTTACACACAAAAATAAGATAATTAGGCCTACGCTCTATCAGTTCATTGAATACATATCATTATCAATATTAACAATGTAACAACATCAATGAATCTCTGTGTCCTGTGGTATATGTCGTTAGTCGAAGTATCAATACAGCAATAACGGCAACACTGACAAGATGGGGGACTTTACTCGATCAAATTTACTATTTATTGACAAAAAAAAAGTAATAATTCTGCATTGGTTATCCACATGGTAAAGTTGCATTGTTGAATATAATGATTGACCTGTTTAGCAACATGACTAGTGGAAGAGATCTTCTCTTTTCACACTTAAAATGTTAGTAGAGTGACTGCGTGTATTTTTTGATAAACAGAAAGGAAATATTTCCACACTAGTAAGTTAACAAAACTCTACTACCAGGTGTCAACACGTCTTGATCAACAAACTAAAAGTGTAGCACCAGGTTTTATTTTATGTGTTCTCAAGACAACTGAAGAAAACAGCACACTATTTTTCCTTGGCACAGTCTGCAAAAGAGCTCACATCTCATCAGCTAAAAGCTTGCTAGAAAAGAAAAAGAAGAAATGTGTTCTTAAGACAGAACAAGTGAAAAATTATAAATAACTTATGTGTTGTATTTTTTTTTTTTTTGGGGTGAAGGGAGAGTGAGATTTTCAATTTTGTATTTTCTGAATCCGCCCAATTCTAACGAGAACCTGACATTAGATGGGAAAATTAAAACGGTTGATAATGGTGCTGGACACATGACACTCTTGTTATCGGCCATAGCAACAGATGACCTTTACATCATCTATCTTATAGATCGCAAGGTTTGAAAGGGAATCTTTTGCTATTTACAGAATTGAAGTTTTCCGAGGTTTAAAATAATTTTTTAAAATAATATAGGCATAAAGTCTGGTCTGATATAAAAATTATGTTTAGTCAGCCTAAACCAGCGCAGTGACAGTTCCTCTAGTACATGTCTTATTCCATATTCTAGGACTAACTCTTCCTGAGAGCCGGGTTTTTTTGTTTGTAAAATGTTTTACATGTTTCGGAAATTCCTTCAGAGTTGAAAATAGTTATTTCCTAGTCCAAACCTCCCGCAGGACGACGGGGGATGGGAGCGGGCAGGGCTTGAACCCGGGACCATCGGTAAATCGATACGACAGTCCAGCGTGCAAACCGTTCGACCAGGCAGCCATCCAATAGGGTTGCCTGAATCAGCCAGGAAAACTTAACAACTTAGAAGAGTTGAAGTCTCTAATTAACATGCATGACTACATTGACAAATGGATACGCATGGGATGTAATTATCTTCTGTTAAGGCGGAACGTCTTTAATTGATAAGATAACATTTTAGTTAGGTGAAGGTGTTCAAGTTGACTTCCACACATATCTTATCTTACACACAAAAAATAAGATAATTACGCTCTAAGCATTTCATATGTCAATCTAATCATGCTTGTTATTCCATGATAGGTCTAAGTCGTTGGTTTTTCTGGCTGACCCAGGCAACACATTCCATTATCTAATGGCACTAGGGAAGAAGGAGCACTTGTAAGAGATTGTTATAGCGTTGGAATAGGAAATATTCTTTCATCTGTGTGTCATTCTGAGTATTTCATTAAGTTTTGATTTTCTATTTGTTAGTTAGGGTTTACGTTGAAAACATTAAAGGGAAACTCTCATAGTTTTTCAAATTTTAGTTATTGACATATTTAAATTCTGCGTAAAAAGTTGTAATAATAAACATTATATCATTTTTTATTTAAATGCTTAGAAAATTTTATATTTAATAAATTGGACAGTAAATTCGCCACGCCTCCTAAAAAAAACGGGGTTCTTTGAGATTCTGTTTTTATCTTAGACATTCGTCACTTCCATCAACAATACTGAAAGGGAAACTAGATTTAACCAATCGTATCGCTTCTTTCTTACAGTAGCTGTCAGGCTCTTGGGCTTAGTCCAGAGCTATGCAATAGTTTTATATATATAGAGAGAGATGTAAAAACATTAGGATAACCAACTCGAGAAAAAAATAACATTTTCATCTAAACCTCTCCCTATCCCAAGAAGTAAATATATCGTGTGTCTGACTGATTCGAAGAAACTGGTCAGTGTAAGGCTAGTCTAGACTACGTGTAGTCGGTCATGACAAGACAACCAAGCGATAATGTTTGTTTTGTGTTAAGTGGTCAGGCGAGAAAATATACACTGCCGTGGTTAGTCAAGCATGTAAATCTCCTTTTAATACGCATTTTGTTCTTTGCTTACAAGATCCTAGATCTAACCGTATAGAGGGCGATTTATTTTTTTAATGAGAATTTGTATCTATGGTATCACGCTATATTATGAGTCAATTTAATAGATTAAATTAATAGGTTAGTGTGACGTCACATAGAAACCCGGTGAAAGTCTGACTGTTTTGGATGCGCAGAAAAATAACGTCAGAAAAATGAATCAAAACACATATTATATCAAAAATTGTCAAAACCATCGTCTGTCTTAGAAGTAGGCCCTATAAACACAGAAATAGAAGTAACTTCCATGTTTTTTTTTTCACAACCTCCTTCGAAAGCATGTTTTCGTAGCCTATAATAGGGGCTGCTAAAAAAAACCTTTTACTCAGAGCTTCTCCAGATATCAAGTAACTCTGGATGTCTTCCTAAACATACTCGGATCCTCCCGAACGTTCTGCGCATAGGGCGACAAGCTCTCTCCGTAGAGATCAGTCATAGGAGACTTCCCAGCTGGTGCCATCAATTTTAGCTTTTTTAACAAGGTGAAACGCTATTTTTAAAATGTTGAAGTTTTTGATATAGACATTACGCTCTCTTATTTCTATAGGATCCTTCTCAGTAACCCCCGCTGAGCCACGTAAGCCTACGTTTTCAACAAGGGTAGACAAGACTTCTCTATTTGTTATATATAGGTCTGTGAGCCTCACTCTATATTACATATATAGGTCTGTGATCAGCATTAATGTGATCTTTAATATTGAAGTTTAAAATTAAAGACATTCTCTTTCTTCCGGTGATTCAGTGGATTTCATTTTTATTAGTTTAGTAAAAGAAAGGAAGATCTAGATATCTATCCATTATTTACAGGCAGGTATGTTTAGACTAGATTTGATAAGATCTAGATATATTTAGTAATTTAAATCTATATTAGTAGATCTATATCTAATAGAATTGCATGTCAATCGAAGTTTAGATAAAAAATAAACTGACCTACTCACTCAGTCACTGTGACTGGTAGTGGTACAGTTATGACATGAGTTAGTCACTTAGTGAGTTACACTACAGTCACTGCCCATTGGGGCATTGGTACTGGTAGCACTGGCAGTGAGTGGCACCGCCAGTGCCAGGTTGAGGTACCGATAATCGCCGATAATAATGAAATAATATCGGATAAAATAGAGTCTAATATATTATTAATTATATACCGGTAATTCAAATTGTTGGTCAGAGTCAGACTAGTAAGTGAGTAACCTACCTAACCTGTCCTCACTCGCTGACTCAGGCTGAGCCTGAGAGTCCGAGTCAGAGAGTTGAGAGAGTAGAGTGAGAAGACTAAGACTAACTGACTCAGGGCCTCGTACTCCTTACTAGTTACTAGTAACTAGGTAACTAGCCCATAACTAGGGCCTTACTAGGCTCTAAAATTCTAAGTCATCTAGTCTAGACTCTACTCTAGATCTAGTACTAGTATAAACATATCACATGTAAATTGTGAGTCTGTAATGTAATGTTTTGTTTGGTATGAATCAGTATGATGCACAAATTGTAGAAGAATTTCCTTAGGGACAATAAAGATTATTATTATTACTACTAGTCTAGATTTTTCTAGATATTAGGCTAGCTAGAGTTGACTAGCATCTAGAGTCACTCTGTCACATCCTTTCACTTTGATAGTCAGATGATAGTATGATCATTTTGTGTGCAACCTACAGACACACACGACTCAGACAAAAAAACACAGGTCATAGCTGTCAATGGACAAGTGACAGTACTTCTAGTACTCAGTTATCTTCAAGTCTATAGGATATGAGTATGATGAGAAAAATGCTCATCTTGAATCACAGAGGAGGAGCTATAAAATATTACTATATATAAGTACGAGTAGTAGAGGTATTAGTTATAAGATTCTTGAAGAAAGTATTTTTCGAACAAAAGAGAAAGCAGAACCAAAGAGAAATAGGGAAATAAACTTGTATTTTTATTTTTAGTTTGAATTTACAGTAAAAAAGCCTGGTTGTGATGAGCTTAAATTGCCAACAGACTAAAGAATTTAAAAAAAAATGGCTTGAAGAAGCACCATTGATGATATTTGTGTCATGTGCAGATAATGCAGACAGGGAAATTTTAATGTACACTTTCATAATAGATTGTCATTTAAATATAATTCAGCTCAGTGTAAAAGAAAATGATCTTTAATCAATCTAATAGATATGTATAAAATATATTTAAAAATGTATAAAAATAGCTGTGCTTTTATGGGCAATTCTAATTGTTTCAGAAACAGACATGGAAAGATTACTTAGTTTAGGCGGTCGAGTGCAGGGACTCGGACAGGTAAGCAGCTCTTCTATTACACTTTTACCATTTCGTATTATATACAGTTGGACCACATCAGGATGCAATAGCTTTGCTTCTTATATTCAACTGGTCCTGTCTAATCAGATCTGGCTGATCTGTACTTTAGGATTCAGTCAGAATAAGCAGTTGGTTCTTATGATCCAGATTCTACTATAAATATTATTATATTGGTATTAGTAGGCTGCTTTAACATGGTGATCACCTCTTCCAAAGCAAAAAAAATATTTTATATGAAAAAAAAAAGAATAGACTACATAGTACTAACTCAAACACCTCTTATTAATATTTTGATTAAAAAAAAATATTTTATTGTTTCAGGGGAGCCCACCTACTGATGCCCCAGTTGTAGACACTGCTGAACAAGTGTACATCTCATCTCTGGCTTTACTCAAGGTTTGTATTGAAGCTGTGGTCAGCTGGGATGGAATGTTTGTGCTGAACCATTGCGTGGGTTTTACCCATTACGTATAATTATTGAACTTTGAATATATATTCATAGTCTTACAATGTGAATATAATATGTGACATCGAATGATGATTGTTAAAAGTTGTGTTGTTGTAATGGACACTTACTCACTGGCAGCAGATAACTCTGTAGAGAAAAGAAGAATAGCTTAAATACTCTCATGATTTAACTTTCATCATATTGTTGAAGAAACGATATAGCAATTATGTTTTCAAGCTTTGATTACTTGCTTTTGTAGACTTAATGCTATATATTTTTTGAACTGGATTTCATATATGCTATTTGTGTTTTGTTTTTGTCAAGTACAGTAAAAGTAAAAAAGAAAAGTCATCTGTTTCCCTGGCCATGTAGCCTGCACAATGACCAACCACCTTTACTTTCCCTATATAGTGTCAGGTACTTATTAGAGTACGATAGATTCATGGTCACCTTAAAAATTCAATATAGAAGTCTTAACAGAGATTCAAACCCAGGTATTCTCAGTTCGGAGGCCAAATGCTTTACCACTCAGGCACCGCATCCCACAAAGTACACTCAAGATTTGTGTGAACTGTGGTCTGTGGAAAATGTTTCTCTGCGAGTGTCATTCTAGCCTAACATGATAACAGTAATTCTTTAATTTAAGGTTTATATGCATAGTTTAGGAATCTCCTTGTTTACAGATGCTAAAGCATGGGCGTGCTGGTGTCCCAATGGAGGTGATGGGGCTGATGCTGGGAGAGTTTGTTGATGACTACACTGTTCGAGTTATTGATGTTTTTGCTATGCCTCAGTCTGGAACAGTATGTTCTATTTTATGTCGCATTGTATTCACTGTTTCATAAGGTAGTCGATTAAAATTAATTGATGAAAACTTCTCAGTTTTTATGTAAAGGATACTGTCATATTACATGTAATTGATATCGGTACATGTTATTGCTATTTGCTTGGTTGTAGGGTGTGAGTGTTGAAGCTGTGGATCCAGTGTTTCAAGCCAAAATGTTGGATATGCTAAGACAGACTGGCAGGTTTGTTGACAACTTACGAAACCTCTTTGTCTTGTTTACTCATTATTATAGTTGTAAGAAAACAGCTGAAGTTTCAACTCTATACATTTTGTGTTCAAAAATATTAAAATGGTATAAGTATTTCATAGTGTCGGAACAATACAGTTAAAATGTCTATTTAGCTTTTCTGTGATGGACACAACTTGATTTCATAACAAGTGCATTCATTTGCTTAAATTACCTTTTTTGAGAAAAAAAAACATATGTACCAATGGAATACAAAACTTTAAACTCATGAATGTTTTTTTTTTTTTTTTTTAAATTATTTCTCTGTGACAACAGAACAATGATGACACAAAGCATGTTGAGGACACATTGCAGTTTTCTACTAGAATTTTTTTTATTTTGAGTGTAGAGCATCTTTACTGATGCCACTGCTACTGGTCTCAAATTTGTACTAGTGTAAACATTTACTCTTTGATTTTGTTTGTTCAGGCCAGAAATGGTTGTCGGCTGGTACCACTCCCATCCTGGTTTCGGCTGCTGGTTGTCAGGTGTTGACATAAACACACAACAGAGTTTTGAAGCCCTGTCAGAGAGAGCCGTAGCAGTTGTAGTGGATCCTATTCAGAGTGTGAAAGGCAAAGTAAGACATTTTTATAAAATGAAATTTTCAAGTTCTATAAGAGCTCCCTTAGCTTTAT
Source organism: Biomphalaria straminea (assembly GCA_021533235.1). Lineage (NCBI taxonomy): Eukaryota > Metazoa > Mollusca > Gastropoda > Planorbidae > Biomphalaria > Biomphalaria straminea. The sequence goes on along the minus strand of JADKLZ010072449.1, from coordinate 2,744 downwards.
CCTGTGCAATAGTTTCTCCAACACAAATAAATAGTATTAGTTTAATCATATTCAAAAGTTACAGTTTGTAATTGATGGTTTAATATTCAAATATTACAGGTTGTAATTGATGCTTTTCGGCTGATCAACCCTAACATGATGGTATTAGGCCAGGAACCAAGGCAGACTACGTCTAATTTAGGTCATCTCAATAAACCCTCTATACAGGTATCTAAGTAGCTTCACATTTTTGTATCACTTGAATATCTTGTATCAACGAAACAAAGTTTTAATCAATATTTCTTTTTATTTGATTCTTTTTTTTAAAGGCTCTTATACATGGCTTGAATCGTCACTATTATTCCATAGCTATTAATTACAGAAAAAATGAACTGGAACAAAAGGTAAACCTAAATATATTAATTTTTTATTAGTTAAAGTTTTTTTTTTAAATATGTAATTTAAAGCAATAAAATGATTTTTTAAATAAGAAGCTAACCATATAATTTGTTCTTATTTAAAGTATTAAGCTGTTTTTTTTTCAAATCAATATTTTCTTTAGCATTCTGGCAATTATGTTGGAAGGTTCAGATATCTAGACCTACAATTGAGATCAACTGCCCTTTGGTTTCTAGATCAGGCAGCTCTTCATATAGATTTTCTTCTGTAGGGGTGTTTTGAGACCAGTGTTTTGTTTGGTCCTCCTGATGAAGAGTGCAGTTAAAAAGGCCATGGTCTGCATTTACACAAAGGCTTTTTTTACTAGTCCCAATGTTTGTCACATTCCATTTTGTCCGGTTCTAGCCAGAAAATGAGATGTTGGTCTTGTCAGCATAGCTAATAAAAGGCATCATCTTTCCTGTGATTTTGGTTGACAAAATTAATAATAAAATTTGTGATTAGTGAAATGAAATGGTTGGTCAATGTTTAGTGAAAATTAGCTTTTTTAATTTTGTATCTTCCATTAGATGTTGCTGAATCTTCACAAAAAGAGTTGGGTAGATGGACTTCAGCTTCAAGATTATTCTGAGCACTGCTCACTGAATGAAAAGACAGTGCAGGATATGTTGGATTTGGCCAAAAACTATCATAAGGTTTGTAGAACTTGGGCTCATATCGTTGAATAAGTCCACCCCTTTCAAGTTATCTATACTATGTCACAACCTTGCATACTTAGAACATATAGATGTTTTCTAACTCTGTACCCAAAGTAACATGAATAACTACAAATTTACCCAGAGTAACATAAATAACTTAAAATTTATCCAAAGTAAAGTGAATAACTTAAGTTAATTGTAAGATGGTCACTATTACAAGGAGTACCAGCAAGCAGGCAAAATTAAATCTAAAAAAAAATGTGACAGTAAACACTGACTAATTGTCAACCAGGCTACCTCTGGAAATTTGAACCAATTTTTCTTTTTTTGCACTTGCCATAGTTTATGGAATATTATATTTTATTAATGCAAAAATTGCAATAAATGTATAAGTGATGATGATATTGGAATTGTCAACCCCCACCTTTTGAAGGTGAAATGGGGCTCCATTACCGTGTCCATGTAGCAAATGTACACAAAAAAAACAAGAGCATACAAAATGACGCAACTGCTTCAGAAAAGCTTGTCACAATTGTCTTTCTGTGCTATTTTAGGTCTTTACAACTTTGATGTGACTAAAGAGACCAATCCTTAGTTGATACACATCTATGGTCACTTGTTAGGAATTAGTAATTTGTAATCAGCTGAAGTTGCAGTGATTTCTGCCTTTTCCCTGCTGTGTGCTCACAATTTGCCTTCCAGGGCCCCTTCTCTATACTTGCCCTTCATTTAGGCCTATTCTGTGCTTTTTTTTCTCCCAACTTTTGGTGCAAATCAGCGCCCAAAATAAAAAATAAATACAATCATTCAATCCATTTTCATGTGCAACCAAGCCATGGTAAATTATGTCTCGTTTTAATGTCATTTCCGCCAGGCTCTAGAGGAGGAAGAGACCATGACTCCCGAACAGCTGGCCATCAAGCATGTTGGTAAGCAAGATCCAAAGAGGCATTTAGAAGAGGAAGTGAATGTGATTATGACCAAGAACATTGTTCAATGTTTGGGAGCAATGCTGCACACTGTCATCTTCAAGTGATCTAGTTCTGATGTGTTTGTGATGTAGACTGTTTTAGTGTTTAAGTTTGAGTATATTTGTTTATCCTGAAGTTACTTTTTGAAAGATTTAGTGATAACTGAAAAGTGCTCTGAACGACTTGATTTATTTTATTTATTGTCAGGAGAGTATTTAATTGCTAGCTTCACTGCCTCACTGTTAGTGATTGGTTAAAAGCCTTAATAATATCAGGATGTAATATTAGTATTACTTTCAACCACTTTTCCAAAAAAAAAAAAAAAAATTGGTTGTTTTATATTTAAATAAGTTTTTTTTTATATTAAAAAAAATTTAAATTAGATTGAACTGTTGCCACGGAATGTTAAATGAGAAATTCTCAATAAAATAATAGATCTAGTTCTTTCATATCATTGATTCAATTTGATTCAACTCAGTTTGTCCTATGTCTAACTCAGCTTCACTATCATCAGTCATTTTGTTCTGACTTTTATAAACATGAAACCCCAATTCACTCATTGTATGGTTGTACATACATCTTGTTAATACACATTGAATTAGGAAACATTTTGTTTCTCTGAGCATTGACAATTAACTCATTTTCATTTAAAATGCTAATAAAAAAAATCAAATACATTTCTTGTTTGTTTCTTAAT
>JADKLZ010072287.1:0-16728 GCA_021533235.1 Biomphalaria straminea | reverse complement strand
TATTAAATATATATATATATATATATATATTATAATATTCAATGTGTTATAATATTTTATCTTCCTGGGCTACAATTAATTGGGAAATTAGTTTGTGTGTGTACCATGGCAAAGAACAAAGCAACGGCCCATTGAAGAATAAATGGCAATGGATAGGCCAGACCCTTCACTAGCAAGCCCTCAACTAAAACCCTCAAGGAAAGTGGATGAAGGGATGGCCAAAAACAAATCTGCTACAGATGAGAAGCAGATGAACTAGTCTAAAAATAGAAAATTTGACTTGCTTCAGATGACATTTGTTGTGATCTTTCAAAGAATTTCTCAAATGTCCTGAACTGATGATTCAACAAATAAAAAAGCTCAACCTTCTCAGTGATGTTGGCTTGCACAGTCACAACACTATTGTAGCATTGCAGTTTAACATGTGATTTCATATATATATGTGTTAATGTACAGCCTAAATGCTCTGCCAGGCCATGTTTTTCCAACTGTCACCTAAGTACTATAACTTAGTATGACTATGATGTCTATGAACCGTCTGTAACTAAACATTTAAAAAGCTTAGGTCCAAAAGTTTGGTAAGGAATATCAGTATCAGTAGTCACTTACTCAGTGATATGATATTGTCATTATTTATTGTTGATTGCATAAAAAAAATATTATAAATGAAAAAAAATACAGTTACTTAAGACTCAAGTTACCGAGACTTGTACTTTTGTAGTAATCTAATCTATTAAATTCTATTTTAAACATTATGGTAAAAAGAGGTAGATCTAGCAGAACTAAAGAAAAAATTGAGTGTTTTGTCTACCGCAAGTGTCTCAAATGAAGTAAAAAAAAAAAAGTATAGAGTAGAGGCAGAGGTCTAGAGCTAGATTGTCTAGATCATGTGGCTAGATTCTACAATTCTAGATATAACAATGAACAATTCCAACACAACACAAGAAAAAATTAAGGGGGTGGCGGTCTAGCAGTAATAATACTAATATTTAGATCTAGAGCAGTGTTCTTCAACAGGGGCGATATCGCCCCCTTGGGGAGATTTTGAGATTTTAGGGGGCGCTGGGAGCCATAGGGGCGGTATGGGGGCGATTGGCACAAAAGTGGGCGGTAAGGGGGCGCTGGACACATAAGGGGCAACGGGTGGCACAGAGAAGAAACAAAAGAAAAAAAAAAGAAAAAGTTTTCAACGTAGCACATTTTCTTCAAAGCGGCACTGTTCGGGAGTTCGGGAATTTCTTGTTTCCATGATTTATAAAACCAATTGCTATTTTTGTTTATTACAGCAGTAGGAAGTGTGTATATTTGCTCCCATTTGTTAGCACATAAAACAGTTTGTAGATTGATAAAAAAACAAGGTAATAAGCTTTTCAAATTATAGTTTATTATATCTACAGTAACATAGTTATATATTCCATTGTGTCTACTTTGCATGAAAACATTTTCCAATGAGGCGATGAAACCAAGTCGGCTTCAGGAACATATGAATGCCTTGCATCCTGACAAAAAGGACAAGTCCATTGAGTATTTCAAAACTATTCATGAGCAATTTAAAAAACGCTCGACTATTCAAACAATATTTAAAAAAAACAGCAAAGCAGAAGACGGTTTGATGGCCTCTTACAAAATTGCAGAGTTAATTGCATAAAATCCAAAGTCACATACCGTTGGTGAAAAATTGATCATCCCAGCTTTAAGTGAAGTCATTTCCACAGTGATGCATTAAGATCCCAATGAGGTTTTGAAAGTATTACCGATAAGTCACACATCGATTCAAAGACGGATTGATGAAATGGCCAGGGATGTGAAGCAACAACTTTTAAGGAAACTTCAAACTAGAAAATTTTCATTGCAAATAGATGAGTCAACATTGATTGATCATTTTTCATTATTCCTTGGTTATGTGCGATATTTTGATGACGATTTCAGTGTTAATGAGGAGCTTATCTTTTCTGAAAAACTTACCCAAAAGGGAGTCTGTTTTTACCTTAGTAAAGACAATTTTTGCAAATAATGAAATACCTTTGCAAAATTTAGTAGCTTGTGCAAGTGATGGAGCACCATCAATGGTTGAACGCCACAAAGGCTTCATAAGTTTTATGAAAAAAGAACATCCAGAAATGTTTATTATTCACTGTGTGATTCACAGGCAACCACCATCTTGTTGCTAAACAACTTAGCCCATAACTTCATTCATCTTTAAATCTGATTATAAAAACTGTAAATAAATTAAAAACCCATGCCAAAAATGAGCGCATCTTTCAATAGCTGTGTGAAGCAAATAATGAGCAACATGTTAAACTCTTATTATACACTGAGGTTCGCTGGCTTTCCAAAGGGAATTGTCTTGCTCGTTTTGCTGAACTTTTCAATACAATTTTGGAATTTTTCAAGCAACAGGAAGATTTATCTGTTTGCAATGACTTGAAGAAGGTCAAAAAAGATTTATTTTACATGGCAGGGATCTATTGTAAAATGAATGAAATGAACTTGCAGCTGCAAGGAAAGAAGTTAATCCTTATCGATACAAAGCAGATCATTGTCTCTTTTATTGAGAAATTGAATCTCTTTTACCACAATATTTCCAGAACTCGCTTTGTTGACTAATGAATTACTGCCTGAGGACATTGACGTCTATGCTACTCACCTGAAAATGCTCAAGGAAGAAATGGAAACTCGCTTCCAGGATGTCATAAATTTAAAAATTGAAACATGGATGATTAATCCTTTTGTAGCATCTGTCACCGATGTTCAAGTTGATTTGCAGGAAGAAATGGTAGAGTTACAAAATGATATCACCAGTCAAATGAATTTCAAAAGAGGAGGCACAGAAGAGATGTGGCTGCAGCGACTTGTTCATGTCAAATACCCAAAACTATGGTCAAAAATGGAATTGCTATTTTAGCTTTTCCTTCAACTTATATGGCTGAAACTGGATTTAGTGCTGTTACAAACATAATGAGTAAACAAACAAATAGACTTGATGTAGCCACTAGAGGAGACCTACGCCTTGCTTTGACTAATTTAAAGCCTGACATTTCTAACATTGTTAAACTGCATGAGGCACAAGGTTCCCATTAGTTCAAGCTTAGTTGTGTGTGATGAATTGTTTTTTTTAATTAAATATAAGACTAAATGTAAAATTTTAATGTAAAAAAAATAGTAGTGTTCTATAATTTAACATTCACCCATCCATACTAGTTGCGCTACTGCCCATGGAGGGCTTTGACCTGCTTCAACACGTCTCTCCATTCAGATATCTCCTGAGCCTTTCGTCTCCACACCCTTACCCCAAGCTGTTGCAGATCTGCCTCCACATCATCAATCCATCGCTTTCGGGGTCTGGCTTTGGGTCGCCTGCCTTTTGGTTTTCGCCTGTATTCAATTTTCTTTCCTCTGTTATCTGGTATTCTTTCAAGGTGACCTGCCCAAACGTAGTCTGTTCTTTTTTTTTTCTGTCACTATCGGTGGGTATTCATGCAATTGAAATATAACATGGTTAGTGCGTGTCCTCCACCCTGTTTCATCTTGTATAGCAGTAGAGATTTTCATAAGAATTGTTCGTTACCATGTATTTAGTAGATTTTTGGCTGTCTTTGTCATGGTTTGGGTTTCACTTGCATACTTGCTGTTGGTCTTAATATGCTTTTTTATATTATTTTCTTGGTTTTCCTTAATATTGATATTTTTAATGTAAAAAAAAAGTTAAAGACAATCAGTTTAACTTTTTGTATTCACATCCTGTAAGTATTTTTATTTTTTTTTTACTAATAATTTAAGATTAATTAACAATATATATGTAAGTTACAATGCCAATATAAATCAATTATAATTACATGTTCTCAGAGGCGTCACTAGGCAGGTGCGGGGGGTGCGGTCCGCACCGGGTGACACCCGATAGGGGGTGACACCCAAGTGTAAAAAGGCACTTTAAAAAGAAATATAAAAAATACCAACTTTAAAATGTGACAGAAGCAAAATCATAAAGCTTAGAAATTGTTGAATAAAATTATTCTAAAATGGAAAACATCAATAGCAAGATTTTTTTCTCTGATAAATAGTGGACATGTCCACAACGAGAAACTTGAGAGAAGACTGAAGAACATTTATCAGGTTTTCAAATTAGGAACATTTTGGGAGCAGGATTTTAGCTTCCAAAAATTGACAATGACGTCATTGCTATGATTGACGTTTAGATGGACTCAACACTTTTAGTGGTACCACGTTTTTCCCTCAAAAGCTACGGTCAGCGGGCTTTTTCAGTTCACGGACCAAAGGTTTGGAACTCACTCCCCATTGAACTCAGACAGACAACTTGCTACACCACCTTTAAGAAGAACATCAAGACTTATCTGTTTAGAACTTTTTTAGATTAGTTTGTCATGTCTCGTGTTTGTGTTTGTAATGTCTTTACAGCGCCTTGAGCCTACATTTCTGTTTGTTAACAGCGCTTTATAAATAAAATTATTATTATTATATAAATTATTATTATTAGATGGGAAAACAGAGGAACATCTTGTATTATAAATTGCTTACTATCGGATTGTTTCTAGCAAAGAAAAAGTTGGTATATGGTGGCGAACCGTGAAGACTTTTCAATTGAATAATGAATTTTTTTTTTTCTCGGGATTGTGAAAATGTTATCCAAATATGAGCCAGTGCTGAAATAATAACTTATACGATCGCAAGTCAGCGATGAAAAAAAAAGTTACTTTCCAAGCTTGTACCAAAAATATATATAAATATTTTAGCAAACCACTTAAGGGATATACTTATCAGAGATGAGAGACATAAAAGCTGCAAGGTACTCTGGTATCTTGTATTAGAGCACACCTAACATAGATCTCTGAAGTTGTAAGATATATTAACAGTAGCAATGGTTATGTTGAAATGACAGACATGTAGGATATTCCTCTTAATGTGGGCCAAATCTGGTGTATCAGTTCTGATAATTTAAAACGACTGAAAAGAGATGGGCTTAACGTATCGATATGATGAGCTCAGGGACATGGTAATGCAGCTACAATGTCAAGGATTCATGAAGAAGTGCAGGCAGTAATAAATGAAGAACAGAAAAGAAACTTGAATGGATGTGTACACCGTTTACTTAAGCTATGTGGTCCAAATTCTTAATCGGAAAATATTTTCTAATTATAGATTCTACTTTCTTGGTTCTCTAGAAAAAGGGTTTTCTTTCTTTGCCACTAATACTAATAGATAGGATAATATAATTATCTAGCTCACAATGAAAATGACCTCCAGAACGCGGTAAACGAATTTGCCTACGCTGCCGCCTCTTTCGGTCTATCTATAAACCTCTGGAAAACAGAAGTCATGTTCCAGAAGTCACCCAATGAAACATACTCAGCCCCAAGGATCACAGTAAACGGGCATCCCCTTAACGTGGTAGACCACTTCACATATCTTGGTAGCATAGTGTCAAATGACGCCTCACTTTCAAGGGAAGTTGATAACCGTCTGGCCAGGCCAGCAGTGCTTTTGGACGCCTTCAGGCGAGAGTTTGGAAGAACAAATCGCTCCGCCTACCTACAAAAATAAATGTCTACCAGGCGGTGGTTCTCTCAACCCTTCTTTATGGCTCTGAGACATGGACACTATATAGAAAACAGCTAAGACTCCTTGAGCGCTTTCACCAAAGGTGCTTGCGCTCTATCATGGACATACGATGGCAAGACCGCACCACAAACAGCGATGTCCTTGCGAACGCCGGTATAGACAGTATAGAGGGACTTCTTATGATCCGACAGCTACGCTGGGCAGGGCACGTATCCCGTATGGGAGACGAACGTATGTCAAAGGCAGTCTTTTTTGGTGAGCTAAAAGGTGGTCGACGTAACAGAGGCGCCCCACGAAAACGCTTCAAAGACCAACTTAGGCGTCAACTTTCATTGGCTGACATAGAGGAGAGCACCTGGCTGCATGCGGCGTCGGAACGAGACAGCTGGAGGTCACTCACAAAGGCAACGGGATACACATTTGAGACCAAAAGAAAATCTGCCGCCGAGGACAAACGCAGACGACGAAAAGAAAATCTAAACCGACCACCTGAGGACAATGGTTTTGCTTGCCCTGGATGTGGCAAAATATGTAGGTCACAGCTGGGACTGCACAGCCACGGGAAACACTGTATTCCTCACTAATCTTCGGACTCGAAGACAAGCCTATTATTATTATAATTAATGATAGCGTGTCATATGAACAAATCGCTGGTGTGCTCACGGTGTTGCTGTTAGACCCATGAAAGAACGATTTCATGAAAGTGTGACGGCGAAAATCTTTGCCGTCTATCTGAAAATACAAACACTAGAGGTGCAGCACAAATATGATTGCCAGCTGTCTGTGAATACACGCAAAACTTTCATTGCTTGACTTTCTTATTGGCAGATGTACTCAAAAAAGTAAACTAAACACAAAAGTACCTTCAAATTAAAGTGTTAATTATTTTCAAAGTGGTGGCTAAGCTCAAGCACTTAAACATTTACTCTACGAAATATGTGAAACGTTAGCTCAAAATGTTATTAAGATAACTTTTCTCAAATCAAACTAGCATGTTAATGCAAAAGAAAAATACGTTTTAACAATATGAAAATATCAGGAAAGTATTCTTAAGATTTACTATTCAAATAGAGAGCAAGAAGTTAACACTGAGTGCATCAATCTCTTTTATATTGGGTTTGACGGCAAGACATGTGAACAGAAATACTAAAACTAGAATACTAGAATACAGCAAAGTTTTGAAAGACGACAACGAATCTCTACCAGCCTTTGAATTAAACCTTTAACTGTTTCTTGCCAAAAGCATGTTTACAAGGCGTCATGTGAAAAGACGCTTTGCAAAACTAAATTTAACTAAAAATGTTCTCTGATTAAAACATCAACTAACAACGTTCTCTGATTAAAACATCAACTAACAACGTTCTCTCATTAAAACATCAACTAACAACGTTCTCTGATTAAAACATTAACTAACAACGTTCTCTCATTAAAACATCAACTAACAACGTTCTCTCATTAAAACATCAACTAACAACGTTCTATCATTAAAACATTTACTAATAACATTCTCTCATTAAAACATCAACTACCAACATTCTCTCATTAAAACATTAACTAATAACGTTCTCTCATTAAAGCATCAACTAACGACGTTCTCTCATTAAAACATCAACTAATAAAGTTCTCTCATTAAAACATCAACTAATAACGTTCTCTCATTAAAACATTAACTAACAATGTTCTCTCATTAAAAATCAACTAATAACGTTCTCTCATTAAAACATCAACTAACAACTTTCTCTCATTAAAACATCAACTAACAACGTTCTCTCATTCAAACATTAACTAATATCGGTCTCTTATTAAACATCAACAAACAACGTTCTCTCATTAAAACATTAATTAACAACTATTTTTTGAAATCAAATCAAGCAATTCTGTCCATTGAAAACGAAGTCGCAATATATATTGAGTTTAAAGTTTTTTTTTGTAAGTTTTCTAATTTGAAATCCTGAAAAGGAAATTTAAATATTTATTTTCTAAAGTTATTGTAAACTTTTATATGTTAAAAAATTCTTTAAATTTTTTTTTTTACCTATCAATATACTTTTCATTAAGTTGCATTTTTCACTAGTTGTCCTCATGAAACTACCACTATATGTGATTATAATGTTCAAAAGTTTCCATTAAGAGCTGTTTAATGTTTACTTAGGAAAGCATGCTCAGTTGGTTTTTAATTTCTTTCTATTTAAAAAAATCGTAGATGTTAATATGTAATGATTAACGATAATGTGTAAGAGAAAAAAACATAATCGATACTCATTTAAACTTTGGGTAGCAGCAATTAACGAACTGTATTATTGCGCAAAAAACAACAACTGAACAACGATAGTTTTTTATTTGAAGAATAAGTGGAACGCTGGGGGGGGGGTGACACCCTGATTTTACCGCACCGGGTGACACCCACCCTAGTGACGCCTCTGCATGTTCTTTTAGTACAATTAACCTTCTGAATTTAAAAATTTTTTTTTTACTATTATATTTCCGTTAGGGGGGGCACTGGAGATTTTTTAAAGAGAAAATATACGAAAAGGGGGCGGTGGGTAATGGGTTAAAAAAGGTTGAAGACCACTGATCTAGAGTCTAGTATTAATAGTAATTGAATTTTGAAACCGAGACTCAAGTGACTGCGTGAATGCGCCGAGCCGCCGCTAATATTAAATAGGCGCTAAGGCTTAGTTAGTAGGCTTAGGCTAAATATAAATAAGTAAATAATCATGTGTTCACCTGTTTTATTCTTGGAACCAGACGGCTGTCTACAAGATATGAAGTTTTGGGCATCTCAGACAACCTAGACAATCTTAGAATCTAGAGTCTAGATCACAGACTGGATAGAATCTAGATTTCTAGTTAGGCCAAAAAAAACAACAATATATACTATATAGATTTAAATCTAGATCTAGTCGATCTATCATTGAATGAATATCAACATCAGATCATGCATGCCGTAGACGGCGTTGACACCACTAATATTTAGAAACTAGATCTAAATATTTTTTCAATTACTTTGTGCTTATTATGTACTAGATTCTAAATGCTGCCAACTAGTCTTGATTTTGTATTATAGTCGTATTAAGAGAACTTACACATATTCCCGAGTTCGAAGCCCGCCGCTTCAATCTCATGCCGTCCTGCATGCGTAATTGCGTAATAATCTTAATTTGTTGAGAAATGTCTGAAAATTATAAAGCAAACTCTTAAAAATGCAAAAAAAAAATTAATTAGATAGCTAGTAATATTCATGAATTATTTGGGCGTTTACCTTTGAATCTACATCATAAATTTAGCTGAATCAATGATCAATCATAAAACTTATGTCTGAAATCTTTTATTATTATTATTGCTATTATTATTATTACTATTATTATAAGGTAATTTAACCGTTGTCAATCCTACAGTTATGAATTGGTGTGTAATGTAATTTAAAGTGTGATTTCTATAAACCAATGTCGAACGTGGGCCACCTTGTAGTTTTTTTCCTTCACCACTTGTCAACACAATGTTTTGCAAAATGTGCGTTGTGTTGTAATCTTCGCATATGTTAAGAAGAAGGGGATTTAAGAGTAATCTCTATGTTAGTGATAGAATGTAGATTTACATTTATAGGCTATTTTGATCAACTTGACCGGTAAGAGAGTTGGTAACTCAGAACTGAAAATGGCTGCCTTCAGGGTTGTCATGCGTTCTTGGCAATTACTACAACAAAAGCAACCAAGTATTTTACAGCTATGCAAGTTAGAACTGCACAGTAACAAGAAGTATATGTCATATTGCTGCTATAACAAAACACTTTTAAGACTTTCTGTGTGCTCAAAATCATACAACAATGCCCCATTTTACATTCTGACTAAACGACTTTCGAGTTCAGACAACAATCAAAGTCAAAACAAACCGCCGATCTTACAAACGTTGAATTTGAATCTGAAAGAATCAACTCCTGATAAAGCACAGCCAGAGAATGAAAAAAAGGAAAGTGGTGCAGATGACAATGCAGATAAGAAGAAAGAATCTTGGTGGCGAGGAAAAAATTCATGGCGCCTGGGATTAATTCTACTCAGCACTGCAATGGTTTCTTGGGGTGTAGGTTTGATATCAATATGGGGTATGTGCATACATGCATAATCTGCATATTTTTTTTATTGTAAAATATACATTTAGTTAAAGGGATGTTGCCTTGATGTACTTTGTATGATGTGATCTGGACTTTCATGATAATCCTGGGGTGGGGCTGCTGCTTTCTGTCACTGTCATGTTGGTTTTTAAGGAACATTTAGTATTAAAAAAATACAATATTAATAATTTACATTCAAAGCATGTAAAACAAAACAAGCAGATTTTACATTATTTTATTTAATTTAATTTCAAAGTTTAGTAGTGTTAATATTTCTCTCTGGATTAATGCTTCCATCGTCAATGCATTAAAACTCATATAATGTGCATATTATATAATATATATTTATTTATAAATATATATTTTATATGATTACATATTTTATTTTTTTTTTAAAAAGATCAATTCGGTTCATTTATTTATTGATTTACTAGCTAGATCTTCAGGTCAGAAATATTATACAGATGAACAAGGTAGATACTTTGATAAAAAAATCAACTTTACTGAATCTAAATGAAACTAGTATAGTTAGATAGATCTTTTTGAATGGAGTTCATTGATACCTCATTTATGCTTCTAGGTTAATTAGAACATAAGTTATGACCATTTTAGTGTCGGAAAATTAGCCTTTACAAGGTAAAAAGAAAAGAATCTTTCTTTAAGATGCTTCAAATAGTAATTATATTTTGAGATTTTATCCATGGAGAGGCTGTTTCAGATGAAACACCAATTAATCTAATATTAATGATAATACCAAAAGTGGCAAAAGTAAGAATTTTATCATTAGATTAGCTAAAGTTTTTAGACATAATGTAACTATAACTATCAGTGTATCTCTACTACTTCTAGATCTTATTGAAAAATAACTTTGTCAACCTGACACTTACCTGGACTTTGTGTCAATGTTGCATCCAATGAACTTAAATTCTGTTGTTGACAGATTGTGATCACAATATATATAATCTAAATAGAATATGTCAGTTTTATAGAACACTCCTACACATAAATCTTTTTAGCGATTGGAAACCACTTACCAAACATACACATTTCTGGCTGTTACTCCTATAGTCCTACAGGATGACAAGGGATGGCAGCAGGCAGGGCTCTGGTATCTAGGTCATTTACTATGAATTGTATTTAGTATGGTTTTTATGTTCTTCTTTTCTTCTTCTTCGTTCTCGAGTTTTTATGTTCAAAATATCACTGCTTTCAGGAAGTATGTTTGCGTTAAAGGACATATTTTTCTAAGAAGAATGTCTTTAAAAAAGCCTGAACTCCCTGCTTTTGTGAAGCAGAAAACTTTTTGTGTTTCTAATTATATATGTGCAATCATAATTTAGAAATTCATATTATATTCTACTAAATTTAAGATTGGTTTCTGTGCATTGAATGTTGTTGTTTTTTTTTTTTTGTTTTTTTTTATCAGGGGCACCTCAGGAAGATCCAGATGGGAAAGAGGTAAAAATAATAATTTTTTTTATTTCTACAGTTGTTTTTTTTTTTTTTTTTTTTCATTAAAGAGGACTTTACTTTTTCTTCATGTTGTGTCCTAAATATGAGATGTAAATGTTTTTTGTTTTTTTTTCAGATTCAGGATGAGTTTAGTGAAAGTAAGTACATGTTCTAATAACAGCTATTGTAAATATAATATATGTAAAATGTTAAGATTAATATAAAAAACAAACTTAGAATAAAAATATGTTTTCTATGGTTTTGTATTTTATTTGTATTTTATTTTACAATTTCATAACCTCTAATCTTTAGCTCGTAATTATACATCTAAATTTTTTATGTTACTTTTACAGTGCCTACTGTCATTGCCTATTTAAGAAGAACTTGGAAAGAAATGAATATATTTAAACAGGTATTATTGATAAACACATGTCAAGGGTTGTCATTATGACAGATGCATTGATTACATCAAATCTTACATTTCTATATGAGAAGTTAGAGTTTAAAATTATCAATAAAATGAAACATTGCTCAATGATGTTTGATAATAAAATCAAAATGCATAATAATATTTTTTTTATGGCTAATCAATAGTATTCATTTTTCTAATTGTAATTTCAAATAATTTTGTTTTTCAAATATAAAATTTAACTTTCATTTTTCACATTTCTTCTGTATTACATTTCAGAAAATTCAAGATCCCTCAAGAGATAAACTTCTTCCCGACCCTTTGAAGTATCCTTACATGCAGCCTCCATACACACTAGTCTTAGAATTGACAGGTGTCTTGATACACCCTGACTGGACGGTAAGTAAAATTAAGACATTTACATGTTTACAGTGTGACATTTTTTTATTGCATATTTATCATATTTTAGTATATTTAGTAAATGTAGTCAAATGCTTTCATTGAGTCAAAGGAGCTGTATCTGTCCATTTTTAATTATTTGTAATAGGGTTGCTGTTTTTTGTGTTAATTTGTTGTTGTTTTTTTTTTCATAGTATGGAACAGGTTGGCGTTTCAAGAAAAGACCTGGCATTGACTATTTCTTGCAACAAGTTGGACCTCCATTGTTTGAAGTTGTGATTTACTCCTCTGAAGCTGGAATGGTTAGTTGCAGAAAAAAAGATTTTGTCTCATAAAATCATTTGTTACCAATATATAGTCATATCTTTGTATTTGTTTTTTCATTCTTCTTCCTCTTCTTGAAACTGTCAGGTAGAGTTAAGCCTTCCGCTCTTGGAACTCTAGGCCAGTAAGATTTAATGGACAGATCATCATGACTACCAATTACAAAATGCTTTCTAATACATTTCAAAACCCAAGACAAAATACAATTATAAAAAACAATAAACTAACTATTACAATTATTCAGGATGTCTTTGTGACAATTCAGTGTGTTGAATTAATAGTTGATATATTTTATTTTGATGCTTTTCATAATTTATTCCCTTAATTTAACTGTTGCTGATGTTTGTATTTTCATGCAAGATAAAATCTTTTTCAGACTGCCGACCCCTTGGTAAATCATCTGGACCCTCAAGGATATATTATGTATAGACTGTACAGAGATGCCACTAGATACATGGATAGACATCATGTCAAGGTCTGCAATAGTTAAGCAATACTTGTTATTTATAACACTATTAGTCACATAAGCTCTCCTGGCACACATGTAAATTATAAACCTTCTTAGAGAAAGGCTAAGCTAGAAGGCTTTTTTTTTTTTTAAACTGTGAATGAGATAGCTATAAATAAAAAAAAAATAACAATGCATTCCGCTGTGCATTTCCATTCCTACTTAATTGAGCATAATGGTATAATAAATGATTTCATGGCAACAAATATAAAATTGTCTATGATAGAGATACAGGCTTCATTTTTGTCTGAATTTTCATTTGAAGGAACATGTTCATTGGTGAGTAATGTCTTCTTGATTTTCTACCAGGACTTGTCTTGTTTGAACCGTGATTTGTCCAAGGTCATCATGTTAGACTGCAATCCTGACTCTGTCAAGTTACAAAAACAGAATGCTTTAATCTTGAAGAAATGGCAAGGGGAGGACAATGACTTGACTCTAATAGAACTTGCACATTTTCTAAAGAGTATGTTTTGCTTTTTTTTAATTGCTCAGTTTTGGTTTGTGGACTTCATATCTTAAGTACAGGCTCTGTAATATATATGTCTTTAAGTTTGTTTAACAGGTGGGGAATTTATTTTATGATTTTTTTTAAAGCTTGCTTGTTTCTAATGCCTTTTGATAGGTTGTTGTTAAAAAAAAACTTATTTCTTTCAATTATACTTTCTATTAACTTGATTCAATTTGTTTTAATACTTTTTAATTCAATATATTGTCTCTGAAGCAAAACATTGGAATATTCTTCAAGTAACAAAAACAGTAGTTTTTTTCTCATTTCTTTTGTAACACAAAAAATGTGTTTGACCATTTCTAGGTAAAATAAGAGCAATTGTCAATTCTTATTTCATTTTTCTTATACATACATTGTTGGTTTTTTTTTTTGTTCATTACTATTCTAAATTGTGCTTTAATTCTTATAAAATCATACCACTAAGCACTTTCTACTTTGATGTTTTGGCTGATTGTACATTCAATGAATGGTTTATTTTGTCCAGCTATTGCCGCTAGTGGAGTGGATGACATTCGACCTGTACTTGAATACTATAATCAATTTGATGACCCTCTAGCTGCCTTCAGAGAAAACCAAAAGAAATTGCAGGTACGAACTTTCTTTATAATTAAAACCTCATTTTTTGTTGTCTTAAAACTTAAGCTAGTAAAAAGTGAGGAATCTAATGAAGCTATTCTAGGCATGGATAACATCATAACTTACAGCAAATAATGGGAGAAATAAAACTCATCAACTGTTTCAAACAGGAAAATGACTACAATCAAGTCTTAAACTTCTGTCCAGCATTCTACTGTTAGTTAACCTATTTTCTGTTGCATTCACTATCACTGTACATGACTGGTTATATCATTTCTTGACTTCTACATCTGTATTCATCTCCTGCCTTATGATGAGGGAAAGAACCCATTTGAGAAGCCAATTAGTGGGAGAGAATCAAGTTTTCTTCTAGTATTTCTAGATTCGTTATCTTTGTGAGACAATCAAGTTTTCTTCTAGTATTTCTAGATTTGTTATCTTTGTGAGACAATCAAGATTTCTTCTAGTATTTCTAGATTTGTTATGTTTGTGAGACAATCAAGTTTTCTTCTAACTTTCGGGGTGCTGCTCGGCAGGCGACCTGATTACACTGTGACATAATCAGCATTTGTTTTCTATCAATCTGTTCATATTGTGTTTCAGGGAATAAAAGTGTTTCTTGTTTCTTTGGACTAATTTATTAGTGTGCATGTTAAAAACCAGTGTTTCAGTGGATAGCTTAAATAAAATGATCATCGATGAATCTATGTACACACCCGCCATCTTGGAAACAAATAGCCGATGCATAATGTAATGTTAGATCATTAAATAACAAAATGGACGAACTTGATCGTTGCTGCAAACATTTCTACCAATTCTGTGAAAACTCACTAATCTGTCTCAGTGAAACATGGCTAAATGAAATTATTCACGGCGCATCAGTAGACTCGGATGCGTTTCTTTTGTACAGATCAGACATAACAGATAGTGGCAAAACAAGAGGAGGGGGACTGGCCATTTATGTAATTAAACAGTACTGCTGTGTCAACAATATTTCATTCAAAACTAAAGTGTGTACAAGCGATATTGAACTACTTTGTAACAATCTCAGGCTATGCTGCATGCCAAGGGAGTTAGCAGGGATCTACAACGTGTCACGACCAACACAGAGAGAGCAGCAGAACATATACTAGAGAAAATCGTACACATGGTCTGGACTATGGGTTCTGATGCTGTCCGGCTTGTTGTTGGACATTTGAATCACCTATCAATGGCTCAGCGCTTGCCAAAATGTAGTCAGTGTGTTGATTTTCCCACACGGCACGCTGCGACCGTGGACGTATTGTGGCAACATAAGGATGGACTACACATCTCGATCGTCATTACAGTCCACCCCTTCACGGTCTGACGACCGCTGTTTTACTGCTACAGAGTTGTCAGGAGCAAACAGATTGAGACATGTTTGTGAACAACTGCCCAGACAGATGAACTTAACTATTAATTCATAAATCAAGTTCTGTGAAAACATTATTACATGAAAGAAGAAAATTAAAAACATTCAGCTGCAATAGACCTTGATGACTAATATAAATATTAATATTTTGTCATCATCAAGATGTACATAGATGTCTATTTCTAAGCGCTGGTTATGAGTGTGTTGTATGTCTTCTTTTCGTGTGTGAATGTTGTTTGTATGTGCATCTATATCATAAATCTATGTTTTTCTTGTACAGTATTTACGCTGAGGTTGTCAATGGTAGTCAAATTTCCATTTGTTTGGATCAATAAAGTTATCTTATCTTATCTAGTATTTCTAGATTTGCTATGTTTGTGAGAGAATCAAGTTTTCTTGTTGTATTTCTAGAGTTATGTAGTTTTTTTTTCAACTATGCCAAACGATTTTGTCGTTTCATTGTGTGAGAAACAACTTGTGTGCATGTTAAAATTTTATTTTACTTGAAAATCTATGTGGAAAGGTTTTTTTTTTTTTTTACAGGAAGAAGAGGAAGCCAGAGCAAACCAAAAGAAATTAGATGCCACAAAAAAAAGTTGGCTGTCAGGACTGACTAGCAAACGATAACATTTCCAAGAACAGAACAGACACTGTTTATTCAAGAATAAGTTTATACATATGACAATATCTCAACAGCATTGTTTGCCATTTGCTGGTTATTAAAACAAACTATTTATTGAACTGTTTGAAGACTCTACAGGAAGAATATATCTGAGGAAATTAAAGTAGTTAAATATTAAAGTCTGGCAGAAGTGCCAGTCAGATGTCTCTGTGTTATTTAGATTGAACTAATTCAAGGGAGGCAACTAATTTTTTCTATAGGGTCTTCATTTGTTTTGTTTGTCTCCTAGTTGACTGTAGAATGAGTGTATGGTGTGTTGTTGCTGACTAAATCAATGAACTGCATGGAGATAGTTAAATGGGTAACACTTACTGTACTGGACAGTCAAAAACAGACTGCAGTTGTGAGATAATGTCCTTTTTTTGTTTTGTTTTCTTGATCACTTGCACTTATCAATTATAAAAAAAAATGTGTACTTAGATTATCTTTCAAAACTGTGTACATCTTACCATTTAGTTGTTTTTTGTCTGGTACAATAGCTGAAAACAAATAGTAACAATTACAGTTTTTTTTTATTTTAGTAAATATTTTTAAAAAATTATATTATAGACTGGTATATTTAAAATCAATATTAGCATTACATTTACAGGCTTATGAACTTATGAGTTGTGGGAATGTTGTATCATAGACTTCATGTATTGATGTTTTGTTTGATCAAATTGTGGTATGGATGATTTTGTTTGTTGAAACTATTAGGGGCTGTGTTTTGATATGTTGTCTGACAATGTTATGAGTAGTATATAAAGCCAAGACTTGCTTGGTATTGAAATGTTGTTAGGGGCTGTG
>JADKLZ010072286.1:0-16836 GCA_021533235.1 Biomphalaria straminea | reverse complement strand
TATTAAATATATATATATATATATATATATTATAATATTCAATGTGTTATAATATTTTATCTTCCTGGGCTACAATTAATTGGGAAATTAGTTTGTGTGTGTACCATGGCAAAGAACAAAGCAACGGCCCATTGAAGAATAAATGGCAATGGATAGGCCAGACCCTTCACTAGCAAGCCCTCAACTAAAACCCTCAAGGAAAGTGGATGAAGGGATGGCCAAAAACAAATCTGCTACAGAGAAATGAGAAGCAGATGAACTAGTCTAAAATAGAAAATTGGACTTGCTTCAGATGACATTTGTTGTGATCTTTCAAAGAATTTCTCAAATGTCCTGAACTGATGATTCAACAAATCAAAAAGCTCAACCTTCTCAGTGATGTTGGCTTGCTTGCACAAACAGTCACAACAATATTGTAGCATTGCAGTTGAACGTGTGATTTCATATATATATATGTTAATGTACAGCCTAAATGCTCTGCCAGGCCATGTTTTTCCAAGTGTCACCTAAGTACTATAACTTAGTATGACTATGAGGTCTATGAACCGTCTGTAACTAAACATTTAAAAAGCTTAGGTCCAAAAGTTTGGTAAGGAATATCAGTATCAGTAGTCACTCAGTGATATGATATTGTCATTATTTATTGTTGATTGCATAAAAAAAATATTATAAATGAAAAAAAATACAGTTACTTAAGACTCAAGTTACCGAGACTTGTACTTTTGTAGTAATCTAATCTATTAAATTCTATTTTAAACATTATGGTAAAAAGAGGTAGATCTAGCAGAACTAAAGAAAAAATTGAGTGTTTTGTCTACCGCAAGTGTCTCAAATGAAGTAAAAAAAAAAAAGTATAGAGTAGAGGCAGAGGTCTAGAGCTAGATTGTCTAGATCATGTGGCTAGATTCTACAATTCTAGATATAACAATGAACAATTCCAACACAACACAAGAAAAAATTAAGGGGGTGGCGGTCTAGCAGTAATAATACTAATATTTAGATCTAGAGCAGTGTTCTTCAACAGGGGCGATATCGCCCCCTTGGGGAGATTTTGAGATTTTAGGGGGCGCTGGGAGCCATAGGGGCGGTATGGGGGCGATTGGCACAAAAGTGGGCGGTAAGGGGGCGCTGGACACATAAGGGGCAACGGGTGGCACAGAGAAGAAACAAAAGAAAAAAAAAAGAAAAAGTTTTCAACGTAGCACATTTTCTTCAAAGCGGCACTGTTCGGGAGTTCGGGAATTTCTTGTTTCCATGATTTATAAAACCAATTGCTATTTTTGTTTATTACAGCAGTAGGAAGTGTGTATATTTGCTCCCATTTGTTAGCACATAAAACAGTTTGTAGATTGATAAAAAAACAAGGTAATAAGCTTTTCAAATTATAGTTTATTATATCTACAGTAACATAGTTATATATTCCATTGTGTCTACTTTGCATGAAAACATTTTCCAATGAGGC
The DNA here is from genome assembly GCA_021533235.1 of Biomphalaria straminea. Lineage (NCBI taxonomy): Eukaryota > Metazoa > Mollusca > Gastropoda > Planorbidae > Biomphalaria > Biomphalaria straminea. The sequence goes on along the minus strand of JADKLZ010072286.1, from coordinate 15,374 downwards.
GATGAAACCAAGTCGGCTTCAGGAACATATGAATGCCTTGCATCCTGACAAAAAGGACAAGTCCATTGAGTATTTCAAAACTATTCATGAGCAATTTAAAAAACGCTCGACTATTCAAACAATATTTAAAAAAAACAGCAAAGCAGAAGACGGTTTGATGGCCTCTTACAAAATTGCAGAGTTAATTGCATAAAATCCAAAGTCACATACCATTGGTGAAAAATTGATCATCCCAGCTTTAAGAGAAGTCATTTCCACAGTGATGCATTAAGATCCCAATGAGGTTTTGAAAGTATTACCGATAAGTGACACTTCAATTCAAAGACGGATTGATGAAATGGCCAGGGATGTGAAGCAACAACTTTTAAGGAAACTTCTAACTAGAAAATTTTCATTGCAAATAGATGAGTCAACATTGATTGATCATTCTTCATTATTACTTGGTTATGTGCGATATTTTGATGACGATTTCAGTGTTAATGAGGAGCTTATCTTTTCTGAAAAACTTACCCGTGACACAAAAGGGGAGTCTGTTTTTACCTTAGTAAAGACAATTTTTGCAAATGATGAAATACCTTTGCAAAATTTAGTAGCTTATGCAAGTGATGGAGCACCATCAATGGTTGGACGCCACAAAGGCTTCATAAGTTTTATGAAAAAAGAACATCCAGAAATGTTTATTATTCCCTGTGTGATTCACAGGCAACATCTTGTTGCTAAACAACTTAGCCCATAACTTCATTCATCTTTAAATCTGATTATAAAAACTGTAAATAAATTAAAAACCCATGCCAAAAATGAGCGCATCTTTCAATAGCTGTGTGAAACAAATAATGAGCAACATGTTAAACTCTTATTATACACTGAGGTTCGCTGGCTTTCCAAAGGGAATTGTCTTTCTCGTTTTGCTGAACTTTTCAATCCAATTTTGGAATTTTTCAAGCAACAGGAAGATTTATCTGTTTGCAATGACTTGAAGAAGGTCAAAAAAGATTTATTTTACATGGCAGGGATCTATCGTAAAATGAATGAAATGAACTTGCAGCTGCAAGGAAAGAAGTTAACCCTTATCGATACAAAGCAGATCATTGTCTCTTTTATTGAGAAATTGAATCTCTTTTACCAAAATATTTCCAGAAAGGAATTTTACAATCTCCCAGAACTAGCTTTGTTGACTAATGAATTACTGCCTGAGGACATTGACACCTATGCTATTCACCTGAAAATGCTCAAGAAATGGAAACTCGCTTCCAGGATGTCATAAATTTAAAAATTCAAACATGGATGATTAATCCTTTTGAAACATCTGTCACCGATGTTCAAGTTGATTTGCAGGAAGAAATGGTAGAGTTACAAAATGATATCACCAGTCAAATGAATTTCAAAAGAGGAGGCACAGAAGAGATGTGGCTGCAGCGACTTGTTCCTGTCAAATACCCAAAACTATGGCCAAAAATGGAATTGCTATTTTTAGCTTTTCCTTCAACTTATATGGCTGAAACTGGATTTAGTGCCGTTACAAACATAATGAGTAAACAAAGAAATAGACTTGATGTAGCCACTAGAGGAGACCTACGACTTGCTTTGACTAATTTAAAGCCTGACATTTCTAACATTGTTAAACTGCATGAGGCACAAGGTTCCCATTAGTTCAAGATTAGTTGTGTGTGATGAATTGTTTTTTTTAATTAAATAAAAGACTAAATGTAAAATTTTAATGTAAAAAAAATAGTAGTGTTCTATAATTTAACATTCACCCATCCATACTAGTTGCGCTACTGCCCATGGAGGGCTTTGACCTGCTTCAACACGTCTCTCCATTCAGATATCTCCTGAGCCTTTCGTCTCCACACCCTTACCCCAAGCTGTTGCAGATCTGCCTCCACATCATCAATCCATCGCTTTCGGGGTCTGGCTTTGGGTCGCCTGCCTTTTGGTTTTCGCCTGTATTCAATTTTCTTTCCTCTGTTATCTGGTATTCTTTCAAGGTGACCTGCCCAAACGTAGTCTGTTCTTTTTTTTTTCTGTCACTATCGGTGGGTATTCATGCAATTGAAATATAACATGGTTAGTGCGTGTCCTCCACCCTGTTTCATCTTGTATAGCAGTAGAGATTTTCATAAGAATTGTTCGTTATCAAGTATTTAGTAGATTTTTGGCCGTCTTTGTCATGGTTTGGGTTTCACGTGCATACTTGCTGCTGGTCTTATTATGCTTTTGTATATATATTATTTTCTTGGTTTTCCTTAATATTGATATTTTTAATGTAAAAAAAAAGTTAAAGACAATCAGTTTAACTTTTTGTATTCACATCCTGTAAGTATTTTTATTTTTTTTTTACTAATAATTTAAGATTAATTAACAATATATATGTAAGTTACAATGCCAATATAAATCAATTATAATTACATGTTCTCAGAGGCGTCACTAGGCAGGTGCGGGGGGTGCGGTCCGCACCGGGTGACACCCGATAGGGGGTGACACCCAAGTGTAAAAAGGCACTTTAAAAAGAAATATAAAAAATACCAACTTTAAAATGTGACAGAAGCAAAATCATAAAGCTTAGAAATTGTTGAATAAAATTATTCTAAAATGGAAAACATCAATAGCAAGATTTTTTTCTCTGATAAATAGTGGACATGTCCACAACGAGAAACTTGAGAGAAGACTGAAGAACATTTATCAGGTTTTCAAATTAGGAACATTTTGGGAGCAGGATTTTAGCTTCCAAAAATTGACAATGACGTCATTGCTATGATTGACGTTTAGATGGACTCAACACTTTTAGTGGTACCACGTTTTTCCCTCAAAAGCTACGGTCAGCGGGCTTTTTCAGTTCACGGACCAAAGGTTTGGAACTCACTCCCCATTGAACTCAGACAGACAACTTGCTACACCACCTTTAAGAAGAACATCAAGACTTATCTGTTTAGAACTTTTTTAGATTAGTTTGTCATGTCTCGTGTTTGTGTTTGTAATGTCTTTACAGCGCCTTGAGCCTACATTTCTGTTTGTTAACAGCGCTTTATAAATAAAATTATTATTATTATATAAATTATTATTATTAGATGGGAAAACAGAGGAACATCTTGTATTATAAATTGCTTACTATCGGATTGTTTCTAGCAAAGAAAAAGTTGGTATATGGTGGCGAACCGTGAAGACTTTTCAATTGAATAATGAATTTTTTTTTTTCTCGGGATTGTGAAAATGTTATCCAAATATGAGCCAGTGCTGAAATAATAACTTATACGATCGCAAGTCAGCGATGAAAAAAAAAGTTACTTTCCAAGCTTGTACCAAAAATATATATAAATATTTTAGCAAACCACTTAAGGGATATACTTATCAGAGATGAGAGACATAAAAGCTGCAAGGTACTCTGGTATCTTGTATTAGAGCACACCTAACATAGATCTCTGAAGTTGTAAGATATATTAACAGTAGCAATGGTTATGTTGAAATGACAGACATGTAGGATATTCCTCTTAATGTGGGCCAAATCTGGTGTATCAGTTCTGATAATTTAAAACGACTGAAAAGAGATGGGCTTAACTTATCGATATGATGAGCTCAGGGACATGGTAATGCAGCTACAATGTCAAGGATTCATGAAGAAGTGCAGGCAGTAATAAATGAAGAACAGAAAAGAAACTTGAATGGATGTGTACACCGTTTACTTAAGCTATGTGGTCCAAATTCTTAATCGGAAAATATTTTCTAATTATAGATTCTACTTTCTTGGTTCTCTAGAAAAAGGGTTTTCTTTCTTTGCCACTAATACTAATAGATAGGATAATATAATTATCTAGCTCACAATGAAAATGACCTCCAGAACGCGGTAAACGAATTTGCCTACGCTGCCGCCTCTTTCGGTCTATCTATAAACCTCTGGAAAACAGAAGTCATGTTCCAGAAGTCACCCAATGAAACATACTCAGCCCCAAGGATCACAGTAAACGGGCATCCCCTTAACGTGGTAGACCACTTCACATATCTTGGTAGCATAGTGTCAAATGACGCCTCACTTTCAAGGGAAGTTGATAACCGTCTGGCCAGGCCAGCAGTGCTTTTGGACGCCTTCAGGCGAGAGTTTGGAAGAACAAATCGCTCCGCCTACCTACAAAAATAAATGTCTACCAGGCGGTGGTTCTCTCAACCCTTCTTTATGGCTCTGAGACATGGACACTATATAGAAAACAGCTAAGACTCCTTGAGCGCTTTCACCAAAGGTGCTTGCGCTCTATCATGGACATACGATGGCAAGACCGCACCACAAACAGCGATGTCCTTGCGAACGCCGGTATAGACAGTATAGAGGGACTTCTTATGATCCGACAGCTACGCTGGGCAGGGCACGTATCCCGTATGGGAGACGAACGTATGTCAAAGGCAGTCTTTTTTGGTGAGCTAAAAGGTGGTCGACGTAACAGAGGCGCCCCACGAAAACGCTTCAAAGACCAACTTAGGCGTCAACTTTCATTGGCTGACATAGAGGAGAGCACCTGGCTGCATGCGGCGTCGGAACGAGACAGCTGGAGGTCACTCACAAAGGCAACGGGATACACATTTGAGACCAAAAGAAAATCTGCCGCCGAGGACAAACGCAGACGACGAAAAGAAAATCTAAACCGACCACCTGAGGACAATGGTTTTGCTTGCCCTGGATGTGGCAAAATATGTAGGTCACAGCTGGGACTGCACAGCCACGGGAAACACTGTATTCCTCACTAATCTTCGGACTCGAAGACAAGCCTATTATTATTATAATTAATGATAGCGTGTCATATGAACAAATCGCTGGTGTGCTCACGGTGTTGCTGTTAGACCCATGAAAGAACGATTTCATGAAAGTGTGACGGCGAAAATCTTTGCCGTCTATCTGAAAATACAAACACTAGAGGTGCAGCACAAATATGATTGCCAGCTGTCTGTGAATACACGCAAAACTTTCATTGCTTGACTTTCTTATTGGCAGATGTACTCAAAAAAGTAAACTAAACACAAAAGTACCTTCAAATTAAAGTGTTAATTATTTTCAAAGTGGTGGCTAAGCTCAAGCACTTAAACATTTACTCTACGAAATATGTGAAACGTTAGCTCAAAATGTTATTAAGATAACTTTTCTCAAATCAAACTAGCATGTTAATGCAAAAGAAAAATACGTTTTAACAATATGAAAATATCAGGAAAGTATTCTTAAGATTTACTATTCAAATAGAGAGCAAGAAGTTAACACTGAGTGCATCAATCTCTTTTATATTGGGTTTGACGGCAAGACATGTGAACAGAAATACTAAAACTAGAATACTAGAATACAGCAAAGTTTTGAAAGACGACAACGAATCTCTACCAGCCTTTGAATTAAACCTTTAACTGTTTCTTGCCAAAAGCATGTTTACAAGGCGTCATGTGAAAAGACGCTTTGCAAAACTAAATTTAACTAAAAATGTTCTCTGATTAAAACATCAACTAACAACGTTCTCTGATTAAAACATCAACTAACAACGTTCTCTCATTAAAACATCAACTAACAACGTTCTCTGATTAAAACATTAACTAACAACGTTCTCTCATTAAAACATCAACTAACAACGTTCTCTCATTAAAACATCAACTAACAACGTTCTATCATTAAAACATTTACTAATAACATTCTCTCATTAAAACATCAACTACCAACATTCTCTCATTAAAACATTAACTAATAACGTTCTCTCATTAAAGCATCAACTAACGACGTTCTCTCATTAAAACATCAACTAATAAAGTTCTCTCATTAAAACATCAACTAATAACGTTCTCTCATTAAAACATTAACTAACAATGTTCTCTCATTAAAAATCAACTAATAACGTTCTCTCATTAAAACATCAACTAACAACTTTCTCTCATTAAAACATCAACTAACAACGTTCTCTCATTCAAACATTAACTAATATCGGTCTCTTATTAAACATCAACAAACAACGTTCTCTCATTAAAACATTAATTAACAACTATTTTTTGAAATCAAATCAAGCAATTCTGTCCATTGAAAACGAAGTCGCAATATATATTGAGTTTAAAGTTTTTTTTTGTAAGTTTTCTAATTTGAAATCCTGAAAAGGAAATTTAAATATTTATTTTCTAAAGTTATTGTAAACTTTTATATGTTAAAAAATTCTTTAAATTTTTTTTTTACCTATCAATATACTTTTCATTAAGTTGCATTTTTCACTAGTTGTCCTCATGAAACTACCACTATATGTGATTATAATGTTCAAAAGTTTCCATTAAGAGCTGTTTAATGTTTACTTAGGAAAGCATGCTCAGTTGGTTTTTAATTTCTTTCTATTTAAAAAAATCGTAGATGTTAATATGTAATGATTAACGATAATGTGTAAGAGAAAAAAACATAATCGATACTCATTTAAACTTTGGGTAGCAGCAATTAACGAACTGTATTATTGCGCAAAAAACAACAACTGAACAACGATAGTTTTTTATTTGAAGAATAAGTGGAACGCTGGGGGGGGGTGACACCCTGATTTTACCGCACCGGGTGACACCCACCCTAGTGACGCCTCTGCATGTTCTTTTAGTACAATTAACCTTCTGAATTTAAAAATTTTTTTTTTACTATTATATTTCCGTTAGGGGGGGCACTGGAGATTTTTTAAAGAGAAAATATACGAAAAGGGGGCGGTGGGTAATGGGTTAAAAAAGGTTGAAGACCACTGATCTAGAGTCTAGTATTAATAGTAATTGAATTTTGAAACCGAGACTCAAGTGACTGCGTGAATGCGCCGAGCCGCCGCTAATATTAAATAGGCGCTAAGGCTTAGTTAGTAGGCTTAGGCTAAATATAAATAAGTAAATAATCATGTGTTCACCTGTTTTATTCTTGGAACCAGACGGCTGTCTACAAGATATGAAGTTTTGGGCATCTCAGACAACCTAGACAATCTAGATCACAGACTGGTTAGAATCTAGATTTCTAGTTAGGCCAAAAAAACAAACACAATAGATCTATATCTAGTCTAGATCTATCATTGAATGAATATCAACATCAGATCATGCATGCCGTAGACGGCGTTGACACCACTAATATTTAGAAACTAGATCTAAATATTTTTTCAATTACTTTGTGCTTATTATGTACTAGATTCTAAATGCTGCCAACTAGTCTTGATTTTGTATTATAGTCGTATTAGGGGAACTTACACATATTCCCGAGTTCGAAGCCTGCCGCTTCAATCTCATGCCGTCCTGCATGCGTAATTGCATAATAATCTTAACTTGTTGAGAAATGTCTGAAAATTATAAAGCAAACTCTTAAAAATGCAAAAAAAAAATTAATTAGATAGCTAGTAATATTCATGAATTATTTGGGCGTTTACCTTTGAATCTACATCATAAATTTAGCTGAATCAATGATCAATCATAAAACTTATGTCTGAAATCTTTTATTATTATTATTGCTATTATTATTATTACTATTATTATAAGGTAATTTAACCGTTGTCAATCCTACAGTTATGAATTGGTGTGTAATGTAATTTAAAGTGTGATTTCTATAAACCAAATTTTTTTAACCAATGTCGAACGTGGGCCACCTTGTAGTTTTTTTCCTTCACCACTTGTCAACACAATGTTTTGCGAAATGTGCGTTGTGTTGTAATCTTCGCATATGTTAGGAAGAAGGGGATTTAAGAGAAATCTCTATGTTAGTGATAGAATGTAGATTTACATTTATAGGCTATTTTGATCAACCTGACCGGTAAGAGAGTTGGTAACTCAGAACTGAAAATGGCTGCCTTCAGGGTTGTCATGCGTTCTTGGCAATTACTACAACAAAAGCAACCAAGTATTTTACAGCTATGCAAGTTAGAACTGCACAGTAACAAGAAGTATATGTCATATTGCTGCTATAATAAAACACTTTTAAGACTTTATGTGTGCTCAAAATCATACAACAATGCCCCATTTTACATTCTGACTAAACGACTTTCGAGTTCAGACAACAATCAAAGTCAAAACAAACCGCCGATCTTACAAACGTTGAATTTGAATCTGAAAGAATCAACTCCTGATAAAGCACAGCCAGAGAATGAAAAAAAGGAAAGTGGTGCAGATGACAATGCAGATAAGAAGAAAGAATCTTGGTGGCGAGGAAAAAATTCATGGCGCCTGGGATTAATTCTACTCAGCACTGCAATGGTTTCTTGGGGTGTAGGTTTGATATCAATATGGGGTATGTGCATACAAAAATGATACATTTGATACATGCATATTTTTTTTAAATTGTACAATATACATTTAGTTAAAGGGATGTTGCCTTGATGTACTTTGTATGATGTGATCTGAACTTTCATGATAATCCTGGGGTGGGGCTGCTGCTTTCTGTCACTGTCATGTTGGTTTTTAAGGAACATTTAGTATTAAAAAAATACAATATTAATAATTTACATTCAAAGCATGTAAAACAAAACAAGCAAATTTTACATTATTTTATTTAATTTAATTTCAAAGTTTAGTAGTGTTAATATTTCTCTCTGGATTAATGCTTCCATCGTCAATGCATTAAAACTCATATAATGTGCATATTATATAATATATATTTATTTATAAATATATATTTTATATGATTACATATTTTATTTTTTTTTTAAAAAGATCAATTCGGTTCATTTATTTATTGATTTACTAGCTAGATCTTCAGGTCAGAAATATTATACAGATGAACAAGGTAGATACTTTGATAAAAAAATCAACTTTACTGAATCTAAATGAAACTAGTATAGTTAGATAGATCTTTTTGAATGGAGTTCATTGATACCTCATTTATGCTTCTAGGTTAATTAGAACATAAGTTATGACCATTTTAGTGTCGGAAAATTAGCCTTTACAAGGTAAAAAGAAAAGAATCTTTCTTTAAGATGCTTCAAATAGTAATTATATTTTGAGATTTTATCCATGGAGAGGCTGTTTCAGATGAAACACCAATTAATCTAATATTAATGATAATACCAAAAGTGGCAAAAGTAAGAATTTTATCATTAGATTAGCTAAAGTTTTTAGACATAATGTAACTATAACTATCAGTGTATCTCTACTACTTCTAGATCTTATTGAAAAATAACTTTGTCAACCTGACACTTACCTGGACTTTGTGTCAATGTTGCATCCAATGAACTTAAATTCTGTTGTTGACAGATTGTGATCACAATATATATAATCTAAATAGAATATGTCAGTTTTATAGAACACTCCTACACATAAATCTTTTTAGCGATTGGAAACCACTTACCAAACATACACATTTCTGGCTGTTACTCCTATAGTCCTACAGGATGACAAGGGATGGCAGCAGGCAGGGCTCTGGTATCTAGGTCATTTACTATGAATTGTATTTAGTATGGTTTTTATGTTCTTCTTTTCTTCTTCTTCGTTCTCGAGTTTTTATGTTCAAAATATCACTGCTTTCAGGAAGTATGTTTGCGTTAAAGGACATATTTTTCTAAGAAGAATGTCTTTAAAAAAGCCTGAACTCCCTGCTTTTGTGAAGCAGAAAACTTTTTGTGTTTCTAATTATATATGTGCAATCATAATTTAGAAATTCATATTATATTCTACTAAATTTAAGATTGGTTTCTGTGCATTGAATGTTGTTGTTTTTTTTTTTTTGTTTTTTTTTATCAGGGGCACCTCAGGAAGATCCAGATGGGAAAGAGGTAAAAATAATAATTTTTTTTATTTCTACAGTTGTTTTTTTTTTTTTTTTTTTTCATTAAAGAGGACTTTACTTTTTCTTCATGTTGTGTCCTAAATATGAGATGTAAATGTTTTTTGTTTTTTTTTCAGATTCAGGATGAGTTTAGTGAAAGTAAGTACATGTTCTAATAACAGCTATTGTAAATATAATATATATGTAAAATGTTAAGATTAATATAAAAAACAAACTTAGTATAAAAATATGTTGTCTAGATGGTTTTGTATTTAATTTTATTTGTATTTTATTTTACAATTTCATAACCTCTAATCTTTTGCTCGTAATTATACATCTAAATTTTTTATGTTACTTTTACAGTGCCTACTGTCATTGCCTATTTAAGAAGAACTTGGAAAGAAATGAATATATTTAAACAGGTATTATTGATAAACACATGTCAAGGGTTGTCATTATGACAGATGCATTGTTACATCAAATCTTACATTTCTATATGAGAAGTTAGAGTTTAAAATTATCAATAAAATGAAACATTGCTCAATGATGTTTGATAATAAAATCAAAATACATAATAATATTTTTTTTATGGCTAATCAATAGTATTCATTTTTCTAATTGTAATTTCAAATAATTTTGTTTTTCAAATATAAAATTTAACTTTCATTTTTCACATTTCTTCTGTATTACATTTCAGAAAATTCAAGATCCCTCAAGAGATAAACTTCTTCCCGACCCTTTGAAGTATCCTTACATGCAGCCTCCATACACACTAGTCTTAGAATTGACAGGAGTCTTGATACACCCTGACTGGACGGTAAGTAAAATTAAGACATTTACATGTTTACAGTGTGACATTTTTTTTATTGCATATTTATCATATTTTAGTATATTTAGTAAATGTAGTCAAATGCTTTCAATGAGTCAAAGGAGCTGTATCTGTCCATTTTTAATTATTTGTAATAGGGTTGCTGTTTTTTGTGTTAATTTGTTGTTGTTGTTGTTTTTTTTTTCATAGTATGGAACAGGTTGGCGTTTCAAGAAAAGACCTGGCATTGACTATTTCTTGCAACAAGTTGGACCTCCATTGTTTGAAGTTGTGATTTACTCCTCTGAAGCTGGAATGGTTAGTTGCAGAAAAAAAAAGATTTTGTCTCATAAAATCATTTGTTACCAATATATCTTTGTATTTGTTTTGTCATTCTTCTTCCTCTTCTTGAAACTGTCAGGTAGAGTTAAGCCTTCGGCTCTTGGAACTCAAGGCCAGTAAGATTTAATGGACAGATCATCATGACTACCAATTACAAAATGCTTTCTAATACATTTCAAAACCCAAGACAAAATACAATTATAAAAAACAATAAACTAACTATTACAATTATTCAGGATGCCTTTGTGACAATTCAGTGTGTTGAATTAATAGTTGATATATTTTATTTTGATGCTTTTCATAATTTATTCCCTTAATTTAACTGTTGCTGATGTTTGTATTTTCATGCAAGATAAAATCTTTTTCAGACTGCCGACCCCTTGGTAAATCATCTGGACCCTCAAGGATATATTATGTATAGACTGTACAGAGATGCCACTAGATACATGGATAGACATCATGTCAAGGTCTGCAATAGTTAAGCAATACTTGTTATTTATAACACTATTAGTCACATAAGCTCTCCTGACACACATGTAAATTATAAACCTTCTTAGAGAAAGGCTAAGCTAGAAGGTTTTTTTTTTTTTAAACTGTGAATGAGAAAGCTATAAATAAAAAAAAATAACAATGCATTCCTCTGTGCATTTCCATTCCTACTTAATTGAGCATAATGGTATAATAAATGATTTCATGGCAACAAATAAAAAATTGTCTATGATAGAGATACAGGCTTCATTTTTGTCTGAATTTTCATTTGAAGGAACATGTTCATAGGTGAGTAATGTCTTCTTGATTTTCTACCAGGACTTGTCTTGTTTGAACCGTGATTTGTCCAAGGTCATCATGTTAGACTGCAATCCTGACTCTGTCAAGTTACAAAAACAGAATGCTTTAATCTTGAAGAAATGGCAAGGGGAGGACAATGACTTGACTCTAATAGAACTTGCACATTTTCTAAAGAGTATGTTTTGCTTTTTTTTAATTGCTCAGTTTTGGTTTGTGGACTTCATGTCTTAAGTACAGGCTCTGTAATATATATGTCTTTAAGTTTGTTTAACAGGTGGGGAATTTATTTTATGATTTTTTTTAAAGCTTGCTTGTTTCTAATGCCTTTTGATAGGTTGTTGTTAAAAAAACAACTTATTTCTTTCAATTATACTTTCTATTAACTTGATTCAATTTGTTTTAATACTTTTTAATTCAATATATTGTCTCTGAAGCAAAACATTGGAATATTCTCCAAGTAACAAAAACAGTAGTTTTTTTCTCATTTCTTTTGTAACACAAAAAATGTGTTTGACCATTTCTAGGTAAAATAAGAGCAATTGTCAATTCTTATTTCATTTTTCTAATACATACATTGTTGGTTTTTTTTTTGTTCATTACTATTCTAAATTGTGCTTTAATTTTTATAAGATCATACCACTAAGCACTTTCTACTTTGATGTTTTGGCTGCTTGTACATTCAATGAATGGTTTATTTTGTCCAGCTATTGCCGCTAGTGGAGTGGATGACATTCGACCTGTACTTGAATACTATAATCAATTTGATGACCCTCTAGCTGCCTTCAGAGAAAACCAAAAGAAATTGCAGGTAGGAACTTTCTTTATAATTAAAATCTCATTTTTTGTTTACTTAAAACTTAAGCTAGTAAAAAGTGAGGAATCTAATGAAGCTATTCTAGGCATTGGATAACATCATAACTTAAAGCAAATAATGGGAGAAATAAAACTCATCAACTGTTTCGAACAGGAAAATGACTACAATCAAGTCTTAAACTTCTGTCCAGCATTCTACTGTTAGTTAACCTATTTTCTGTTGCATTCACTATCACTGTACATGACTGGTTATATCATTTCTTGACTTCTACATCTGTATTCATCTCCTGCCTTATGATGAGGGAAAGAACCCATTTGAGAAGCCAATTAGTGGGAGACAATCAAGTTTTCTTCTAGTATTTCTAGATTTATTATCTTTGTGAGACAATCAAGTTTTCTTCTAGTATTTCTAGATTTGTTATCTTTGTGAGAGAATCAAGTTTTCTTCTAGTATTTCTAGACTTGTTATGTTTGTGAGAGAATCAAGTTTTCTTCTAGTATTTCTAGATTTGTTATGTTTGTGAGACAATCAAGTTTTCTTCTAACTTCCAGGGTGCTGCTCGGCAGGCGACCTGATTACACTGTGGCATAATCAGCATCTGTTCATATTGTGTTTCAGGGAATAAAAGTGTTTCTTGTTTCTTTGGACTAATTTATTAGTGTGCATGTTAAAAACCAGTGTTTCAGTGGATAGCTTAAATAAAATGATCATCAATGAATCTATGTACACACCCGCCATCTTGGAAACAAATAGCCGATGCATTATATAATGTTAGATCATTAAATAACAAAATGGACGAACTTGATCGTTGCTGCAAACATTTCTACCAATTCTGTGAAAACTCACTAATCTGTCTCAGTGAAACATGGCTAAATGAAATTATTCCCGACGCATCAGTAGACTTATTCCCGACGCATCAGTAGACTTGGATGCGTTTCTTTTGTACAGATCAGACAGAACATATAGTGGCAAAAACAAGAGGAGGGGGACTGGCCATTTATGTCATTAAACAGTACTGCTGTGTCAACAATATTTCATTCAAAACTAAAGTGTGTACGAGTGATATTGAACTACTTTGTAACAATCTCAGGCTATGCTGCATGCCAAGGGAGTTTGCAGGGATCTATATCGTGCCACGACCAAAACAGAGAGAGCAGCAGAACATATACTAGACAAAATCGTACACATGGTCTGGACTATGGGTTCTGATGCTGTCCGGCTTGTTGTTGGACATTTGAATCACCTATCAATGGCTCAGCGCTTGCCAAAATGTAGTCAGTGTGTTGATTTTCCCACACGGCACGTGCGACCTTGGACATGTATTGTGGCAACATAAGGATGGACTACACATCTCGATCGTCATTACAGTCCACCCCATCACGGTCTGACGACCGCTGTTTTACTGCTACAGAGTTGTCAGGAGCAAACAGATTGAGACATGTTTGTGAACAACTGCCCAGACAGATGAACTTAACTATTAATTCATAAATCAAGTTCTGTGAAAACATTATTACATGAAAGATGAAAATTAAAAACATTCAGCTGCAATAGACCCTGGATGACCAATATAAATATTAATATTTTGTCATCATCAAGATGTACATAGATGTCTATTTCTAAGCGCTGGTTATGAGTGTGTTGTATGTCTTCTTTTCGTGTGTGAATGTTGTTTGTATGTGCATCTATATCATAAATCTATGTTTTTGTTGTACAGTTTTTACGCTGAGGTTGTCAATTGTAGTCAAAACAAATTTCCATTTGTTTGGATCAATAAAGTTATCTTATCTTATCTAGTATTTCTAGATTTGCTATGTTTGTGAGAGAATCAAGTTTTCTTGTTGTATTTCTAGAGTTATGTTGTTGTTTTTTTCAACTATGCCAAAAGATTTTGTCGTTTCATTGTGTTAGAAACAACTTGTGTGCATGTTAAAATTTTATTTTACTTGAAAATCTAGTTGGAATGTTTTTTTTTGTTTTTTCTTACAGGAAGAAGAGGAAGCCAGAGCAAACCAAAAGAAATTAGATGCCACGAAAAAAAGTTGGCTGTCAGGACTGACTAGCAAACGATAACATTTCCAAGAACAGAACAGACACTGTTTATTCAAGAATAAGTTTATACATATGACAATATCTCAACAGCATTGTTTGCCATTTGCTGGTTATTAAAACAAACTATTTATTGAACTGTTTGAAGACTCTACAGGAAGAATATAGTCTGAGGAAATTAAAGTAGTTAAATATTAAAGTCTGGCAGAAGTGCCAGTCAGATGTCTCTGTGTTATTTAGATTGAACTAATTCAAGGGAGGCAACTAATTTTTTCTATAGGGTCTTCATTTGTTTTGTTTGTCTCCTAGTTGACTGTAGAATGAGTGTATTGTGTGTTGTTGCTGACTAAATCAATGAACTGCATGGAGATAGTTAAATGGGTAACACTTACTGTACTGGACAGTCAAAAACAGACTGCAGTTGTGAGATAATGTCCTTTTTTTGTTTTGTTTTCTTGATCACTTGCACTTATCAATTATAAAAAAAAATGTGTACTTAGATTATCTTTCAAAACTGTGTACATCTTACCATTTAGTTGTTTTTTGTCTGGTACAATAGCTGAAAACAAATAGTAACAATTACAGTTTTTTTTTATTTTAGTAAATATTTTTAAAAAATTATATTATAGACTGGTATATTTAAAATCAATATTAGCATTACATTTACAAGCTTATGAGCTTTTGAGTTGTGGGAATGTTGTATCATAGACTTCATGTATTGATGTTTTGTTTGATCAAATTGTGGTATGGATGCTTTTGTTTGTTGAAACTATTAGGGGCTGTGTTTTGATATGTTGTCTGACAATGTTATGAGTAGTATATAAAGCCAAGACTTGCTTGGTATTGAAATGTTGTTAGGGGCTGTG